>JAQZBX010002385.1:0-72604 GCA_029593785.1 Cabassous unicinctus | reverse complement strand
CTTTGAGACATCATGTTGAGTGCTGTAAGCCAGACACAAAAGGACAAATATTGTATGATCTCACTGATATTAAATAATTACAATAAGCAAATACGTAGAGTCATAAACTGGAATACAGGTTACCAGGGGCTGTGGTGGGGGTGGCGAATGGGTGGTTAGTGCATAATTGGTACCAAGCCTCTGTTTGGGGTGATGGCAAACTTTTGGTAATGGATGGTAGTGATGGTAGCATAGCATTGTGAATGTAATTAATACCACTGAATTATATATGTGAATGTGGTTAAAGGGGAAAACTTATGTTGTTATATGTTACTAGAACAAACACTTAAAATAACATAGGACTGTGCAATGCAAATATAGAACCCTCACGTAAACCTTGGACTCATTTAAATTATATTTGGGTAATACAATTATAGCAATATTTTTCAGCAATTTGTAAAAAAGATACCACGCCAATGTAAAATATTAATATTGGGGGGAATTATGAGAGCTCCTTTTTTCATATTTTTTCCATAAATCTACAACTTCTGAAATTAAAAAAAATTAATCTGGAAAAAAAACACAAAGAGAGGATGAGGAGAAAAGAGTACTTTACTTTTAAACAGTCCATTTAGCAATTTCAGACTGTTAGAGTAGCAGAGAGTAATTTGTAGTGACAAATTCATTTTTCTCTTTGTATATTCTCCCCTCAAGAGGAAAAATTAGGTAAGAAGGCCGAGAGTCAGTGCCTTCCAGTTGCACATGTGATATACTTCAGAGATCTTGAAGAGATCAGGGAAAATTCTTTTTCTACACTTTCATTTTAGTTTTTAAAAATTTACCATTTTCCCTTTGACCACCCTCACAGGGCAAAAAAACCCCACAAACTTTAATGTGCATGCACCTTATCTTTTCCAGAACATAGGGTCTAATCTAAAAACCTGTTTTAGACATATGCAAACACCAGTAGGACCGCAGCTGCTATACCCCTGGCATGAAGCATTTCCTCTTAGCGTGTTTGACTGTTTTTCGCTCGTGTAACTATTGCAACCAATAAAGACACACTCCTATCTTTGTTTCTCTTCCGAGCTTGTAAGCCTTCCAAATTTGTGCCTACCTCTGTTGAAGCCTTTTTTCCCACCGCTGACAGAATTCAGGGTCCAGCCAATAATTGGTTTCAAAATCCCAGTCCCTCACTGAAAACAAGCACACACACACACAAGCTTATTGTGAACGTGCCTCCAAGAGCTTGGGGTCTCCCGGACATCCTGCCCTCAGGAGCCTACTTTGGCCGCTTCCTGGACTGCGTGCTCGCAGCCGAGGAGGGAAACACAGGGTCACCTGCCATGCCAGACCCGGGCATCTAAGAACATTGCTGGGGGGAAATCTGAGCCCTGTAGCTTCTGTTTCCTCTCTGCTAAAATCTCACAACCCCTTGCTGTCTGGTGAGACAGGGTAACTGAGGGATGATGTTTTACAGTCTCTAGGAGAAGACCGCACCAATGAGAAAGGGGAATCAACGCTAGAGCTAGAGCAGAACTCCACAGACCTCAGGAGCGGGGGGAGAAGACTAGCGGAGGCCCTTACACATTTTCAAGTGGCCTCGGAGTGGGGTGGTAATCAAAGATTATGCTCGCTCGCCCTGCCCCTGCGGACTTTACGTCGCCTTAGGATGGCTCCCCTCTTCTGTCAGTCCTGAGTACAGTGTTAATGGAAAGAATGAATGAATGGCTTGACTTTATCTCAACTCCAAAGTTCACTGACTTGGATTTTGGATTTTCAATAGATATTTGAAAATAAGTCCAGACGTGTTAGATACTGGTATTAACAGAGCTCTTTACTAATATGGGCCTTGGTGGTGAGTGCTTCTTGCTGTAACACTGAGTTGAGTGTCCATCTCTCTCTACCTGTGGCTCATATTCTGTAAAATTTTAAAGTTAAGATTGCTTTCCTCCCATTACCCGATATATTTGGAGTCTATCAATGTTTAGGGGTTAAAAATCTGCTTAAAACCAGTCTAACTAACCCAATCAAGTTTTGATGGAAAAAGAAAACATCAAATATATCCCAAAGCAACAAGTAACCTTTTGATTTTACAGTATTTTATTTATTATTGCTCTTTCTCCCATAGCTAAGTGATTCCCATACAGTGAGTTCCAAGTGGTCTTACACCCCAAATCTCTTGAGACAACCTGAGAGCAATCATGATGCTTACAAGAAAATTAATGATCACTCAAGAATTTCTGAGAACTCTGGCAGGTATGAGAACATCACAGAGATAAGCCTTAAGCAATTTCTAAATATCTTACATTTCAGTTTTTGTCATCACAACGGGTTTTACAAAGTTAACTTTCTGATAGGGTTGAGAAACAACTTTTTTAAATAATGAAAAAATATTATATGTGCACAAATAATATGTGGGATGGCCTTGAAAATGACCTACCAGCCAGAACAGCACTGATTGATCGGGTGACTATGGAAAGCATCCCCATTCCAAGAATTCTTTAGTGGAGAGGAGAGGAAACAAAAATGCATTGACTAATAATGCTTTGAATTTCCAGTCTGTTAAATAAAAATCATTCAAAAGTGTTAAGTTTCAAATTAATCTAGACTAGGTCTCAGTCTGAAACATTTTAAATATATCCACCAAGCCTTTGAAAGTATTTGGATATATTTGGACATATTTTCCTTGCGGCAGAATGTGGGTCACAAGAAATAATGATCTTTCATTTTTAAAATAGAAATATACTGATGCATAAATGTATTGCTTCTAATGTATCCGTCTATGGGGTATTATTTTTCTTATAATAGGGAATGGCAGATGTAGGTAACTATTTTCTTCTGGTACGAATGGAACTGAGCAATCTTTTGCAATTAAAATGCATAGACTCTACTGGTCCTAGTGCAGGAAGCATAACAATTTGCATATTTTAATTTAGAGGTTAGGGGCCCCTGTCAAAGTAACAGCTTGGACCAGGTCAGCAAGGAGAAATCGAGAAGAGAGAAATAATTGAAAAGGCAGTTCCCAACAAAATGAAATTTGTCTCGTTGTCACTTAAGGTTGTCTTCTTGTCGTTCTGGAGGAGCAAGGTCAGCTGAAGAATGAAGGGAGAGTAGAGTGTGGTAGATCGCTCAGGACCAAGGGATAATTTTTTTTAATAACAGTGGAAATTGCAATATATATTTATGAAGGGGAGAGGAAAAGAATATATGAGCTTTTCAGTTAAGAGTCAGCAGGTGTCCTCTGAGTCGAAATATTGCAGACATGTACAAGGCAGATCTAAAGTTTGTCCTCAAAGACAAGCAGGTTACGGAGGAGATGAAGTACGTAATGAAATAATTTAGGGTGACATATTGATATTGAAGGCTGGGAGGCAGAAAAGGATTTGCAACAAAATTAAGGTATGTCTCTCTTGAGACAATTCCCCCATTTCTTTCTCTGAGGGCTGGTATGAGTTTTTTATGAGAAAAGGAGCTTGGTTTTTTTTCTCTCCAAGTTTATGCTAAAGCATATATGCCAATGTGAAGTTCAATACCTGCAACCACATGAAAATCTCACTGCAATATAGTCCAGGGGAAGGTCAAGTTATGAAATGTTTCTTTGGTTATGTTTTAGAGGGGGTTTAATCTCTTCGATGTCATGTGTTTTCAGTTAGAATGTACTTTAGTGAAAAAACTAGGACACTAGCAGTGAAGGGAATTAGGCCTGGGGAATGTTAGTTTTAGATAGAGGCCATGTAGGATGGCTAGAGCTATTATCAGGACATAAAAACAGCAGCCAAACCTCAACTCTGAGTAGAAATAAATTTGTCACAAGTATCTGGGTACGTTAAAAAGCTCTTGCATAAGAAAATGAAGAAAAAATATTTCGTGTTCATGATATAGTTTCACAATTTACATAAAAAGAAAAGACAAACAACATACAAAAGATATCCTGTGGCTGGCAAGCTGTTTTCTGTCCTAACACGGTTGAGGAGAACACACATACTCTCGTTGGTGATGGCTGGCCATGTCGGTGAGTCTCAGCTGGTGGGAACTGCATGTAGGTGGATAGGGAGCCTGTAATTTATAAGAGCTCTTCCTTCCTTCCCCGAATCAAGAGTAGAGCATAAATCATCTGAGTGATTGGAAAATCGAAATATTGGGGTTAGAGGACTAGCTCTGCTACTCTACTTGTGAATCAGTTAATAACCCCAAACTTTAGTTTTCTCATCTTGGAACAAGACATTACTTTGTCTACTTCACAGTTTTTGTGCAACTACATACATTATGTGTTATTTAAACTGTAAGATGTGTTCCAAATTTAACTTTTTCTTATTAACTGAAAGACATGAATGGACCTACGTGGTCTCCAAATCCATGCAAACCCATTTGCTTAGTCCTTTTGCCTGAAGCTAAATCTCAACACCTGTGCTTCTCTTTGGTCCCGGTCAGATAGTGTTATCGTAGGCTTCTGTTCACGTACCTACCCAGGGCAGCTCATGGGCAGGAGTGGACTTGTCCTCCCGAGTTCCTTTTCAACAGAAAGAACAAGTGTTGCTCCAGAAAGCGTTCCCAGATTTCTGTCATGCTGGTGACAACGAGGTTGGCTATGATTTCCCCCTTTAAAAAATAATAAGAAAATGTGTTTGTTGCGAAACTTGTCCAATAATGAGGTTGTGTGACACTCATATAGCTTTTGGTGAGAAACTGTAAAGTGGCAATTTTGGAGAGAAAGTTTATAGAATACACTTGGCAATATCGAGCCTTTCCATTTAAAAAACAAAAAAAAAAGACCACACAACACTTGGGATAAAAGTGTTTCTCCAGAGAAATAGCACTTCCTCTTTTGTTCTGGAGGTTCTCCAAATATTTTAAAGCATTTTTGCAGGTTGCTTTACTCAAAGTTATTAAAACTCACAGACTATCCATGAAGTAATAAAATGGAAACTATCAGTATGCCAGTCAAACAGATCAGAAACGGGGTTCCAAGACAACGTGGCCTGGCTAAAAAGCCACCTGACAAAAACCTGATGCATCCAGAAATAGATTCAAGCTGCCGACTCTAAGCATTCGGCAACACTTCCTCTCTTCAGAATTCTTATTGTTAATAGCCTGTGCACATAAACAACCTCCTGCTCCTCGAGGATGGATGAGATCATGCTAACAAGTCACCCATTCTTTCCATAAAAAACCCTGCAGTCGTGGCCAATGAGCTCATTCATATCGTAGTCACGCACCGTGGTGAACACACAGCACTCCCACTCTCGGTTCAGACCAGTTTTCCTTTGTTTTCTTAAGCTAAATTTTAGTTGAGATTTTAATTTCAAGCTTCAGCCCACAATTTTTGCCTAAATTTCACACTCTGTTCCTTCCTGTCCTTTCTTGTTCTTCCTTCTCTGTATCAAATGGTCAAGAGCTAGACCATGGTAGACTAGATTTTTGATAGATATTATCATTTAGCTCTTGTCACTTCTGCAAAAGCCATTCATTAAACCAACATGTTATGGACCTGAAATACAAGTTGGAAGTGTTTTGAGTCATTCAGCCTTGACCATGGAAAGGATCTCTGCTATTTTGAAGTTAGCACCGAATTAAATGTAGTCCTAAAGATGCTGGAAAAATGAATATTTTTGAGAAAAATATTTGTAATTAACATCTCAATATAATGCAGGAAATTTGTGCAATTTATATATGCTTTTCCCTGCCACAATACAGCTGAGAAAAGACAATGGAAAAGATGAAGTGGTAAACAGCAATTGTTGATTTCTGCTTCAAACGCCAGCAGCAGTTATGGTCCAAAGGTGCTATGTCCATGTGTGTGGTTTAAAAACGACTTTTGGCACACACAGGTTTTAGGTCAAACTGGCACATGAAGGCAAAAGCTGTTAACAGCCTCAATTTCTTTGACTAGGAAAGAGGTTATTCTGGTTACAGTGTTGGCAATCGGCAGTGCCCAATTCACTCCCTGCAGCCCTTCTACTACAATGCTCAGGAAAACAGCCAAAGAGATGCAAAGGTTCCACAGCAGTGGAAACTAGAAATATTGGTAAAAAATGTGTCAGGTGAAAGCTGGAGAGTCAACTAAGGGGAGCTTAGCCTGGAGGCAGAAGGGTCCAGCTGCCTGGGGTAAACATGCCGGGATTTCCAACTACAGGCTCATCTACACAGAAAGAGGGAGCCCATCTTTCTGTTTTGTGAAGGCTCTGCTCTATGGAATTCAGACACATTGTTCCACCGTTTGGCCGAGCTTCATCCTTTTCTGCCTCTCTGGGCACGCTGTTCCTCTGGAATGGAATGTTACTGAGGCCAGAATGGAGGTGGGTTAGAATTTTTGATCCAGATGTTGGATTGTATACTTCAACATTTTGGCTTTTTTTTTTTTTTTTACAATCCAGGAAATATAGACAACTTCAAGCTATACGGGCTAAAAGTCTTCTGTGATAAGATAAGCAGGTCATAAGTCCATGGGCTTGTCCCTCAGGCCAACAGATCCTTGGTAAATTAAAGACAGCACAGTTCCAGAAGGTTGACTGAGGTTGTGAACATCAATATTTCCTCTATCTTGACATCTGAAAGGATGATTCTAACTGATCTCAGATAAATATTGATTAACACCAACACAGGGTGATCCGTTCTTTTCAAGGATGAAGGGATTTCTTTTGCAACAAATAAGTGTCATGTGGAATGATTCTACAACACAAAACACAGGAACCATAGCACAAAGAAAGGAAGAACATGAAGCATTTTGCTTTTCACGTATTTATAGTTTCAACTTTTAATGAAAGCTCTTACATCCATTCAAGCAAAGCGTTTAAAAAAAAAGTCACAATAACAAATCAGTAAAAACCATTCTTTTCTTCAACAACTCAAAATGCTAGAAACTGCTGAGCAGCCTAATTGCCATCAGAAGTCAGGCAGATAATGTAAAGGAGAGGAATGAGCAAGGAAGCGCTGTTGTGCTCCTGGTTACAGGTCCAGACTCAAGGCAGCAGTTGCCACTCTAATTCTGTATTGCTTTGTGAGAATGCTGTTCTAGGGCTGCCCATAGTTCTAACCTTCCAAGAGAAGCCAGAAATGGGATTTTTTTCTATGTGAAATCTCCAGATTTTTAAAAAGCTATGAACAAATTCACATTTTCTGTTACTACTCTACAGGCCAAGCAAAATACATCAGCTGGCAATAAAGTCTTTGAACTGCTGGTTTGCAATCCCTGGTCAATAGTTTATACAAAGCAGAGCTGTAACCTAAATGAAAGAGTTTCATTTCTAGCCAAGTTTTTGTTCCTGTCTAAAGGAAAAATATATTTTCAGATATTTAAGAGCTTAGTATACATTCTATCTATATATTCACCCTTCATTAAAAGTCAAAACCCCAAATATATACTGTAACTAAAAAATCAGTCACTCATAACAAATAATTCAAAATGACATAGTGGGATAAAAGAGCTGATGAAAAAAATGGGTGATAATGACAAATATCTAACATGTAGAAGGAAGCCAAAATTGCAATTATGCCAAAAATATTTTTGTAAAATATACATAATATGACATATATAGATTAGGGAAAATAAACTGAATTTATACAGAAAATCAATTTATATGAATTTAAAAATTAGAGAATTTAAAGCATTTTTGATTCCTAGAATTGACCAATAGTCAAATTAAATCAAGATGTATAATATCCAAATCAACTTCTCAATTTCTAGAGGGGGAAACAAGAAACGGAACACAGAAAACATAAATAATGTTAAAACGCATCGTCTCTCATATTAGCTTAACATCAAATTATGTTGCACATAAAGGATACATCTCAAATAAAGGCATGCAAATATTTTAAAAGTAATATTTCAGATAAATTTATATTAGGAGAAAAGAAATGATGTATTAGTAGTTGTTTTCTCTGTCCAGTCTATGAGTAAAGTTAATGTTCCTTAAGAAAGTTCTGCAAACTACGGTCAATGGGCCAAATACTGCTCGTCACCTGTTCTGTAAATACAATTTCATTGGAGCACAGCCATGCCCATTCATTTTTGTATGACTATGGCAGAGCTGAGTGTTTGAGACAGAAGCCATATGGGACCCAGTGCTGAAAATATTTATTCTCTAGCCTTTTATAGATAAAGGTTGATGACACCTGCTCAGAATATGCATAATGTCATTATTCTGTGGTTCATCACCCTTTCTGTGCATGGTATAGCACTAGAGATATGAATCCTCCAATTTGATAAATTAGAAATTACTGCATTAGCATCCTTTAATAGATAAGTGATAATAATGCTAATACCAAATAGATTCCAATGCAAGTTACATTGGTCAGATTAACTTTTAAAATGAATCTTCATCTAGTAATTCTTTCCACTGGCACTTGAATATGTCGGCAAAGGTCATGGTTTTTGTGTCTCCCGTTGTTGTAGTGAAATATTATGTCATTAAGGGCATCATGTCTGCATTAAGTTTTACGTTGCTTAGCTAGTTTCATAATTAATTATGAATTTTTAAAAAGTTATTTCCTTTCATCTGCATAGTGTCCTCCCTTTCTTCTTTCATAGAAAATAATTCTAATGTCTTTAGTATGTATCTTTTTATTGTGTAAATTCTTGGAAAATGTGCATGTGTTCTGTAGGCATGTATCTTGTTTGTGTTAATATTATTTTAAAATACATTTCATTTTTTTGTTATTTTTACTTAAATTCATCTTTTAATATTCACTCATGTTGTTTTATGTACCTCTAATATATTTCTTTAACTGCTTTCGATTGCTGCCCTTTGTGATGTGCATCTGTTATACTTGACCATTCCATTTTCTCAGCGATGTGCACACGATTGCTTCCAATTCCTCAGCTATACACATATTGCTATAATGATCATTTCATATGAAAGTGTGTGAGATTGCCTTAGGATACATAACCAGGAGCAAAACTGTTGTGTTGTACACTTAATTGTTCATATAACTAATTAGTGCCAGATTACTTTCCAGTTTGGATGTCCAGGTCCATGTTCCAACCACAGATCATGAGATATCCTGCAACACTGCTAAACTTACGTTTTTTATAGTAGCTTTTTGTTGATTTTGTAGGAGTTTTATATAGATGAGGATGTTGTCTATGACTAAAGACAGTTATACATCTTCCTTCCTTTTTCTCACCTTTTTGCACTGGTCAGAGCCTTTAGTACAATGTTGAATAGAAGTGGTGAGAGCAGTCATGCTTTATATCATGTTCCTGATACAAAGATAAAATCATTCAGTCACACATTACTGTACCGAGCCATATTGATGTCTGTGGCAGAAGGAAAAGCAGTAGTATTGATCCTGTCTTTGTTGACCATTTTGGTATTTTGTTTCTCATGGAGTTTTCTGCATTAATTTAGATGTTTTAATATATTGCATTAAATTATTATTTATTTTAATGACTATTTTGATGCCCTTTTAAATTTTTTTATAAAATTGTATTGAAGTATATCATTCATATGTGAATATATATAAACACTAAATATATAGTGACCTTACAGCACAAGCATGCATATTATTGTACAGGGCTCCCATATATCATCCACCACCAACCCCTTGCATTGTTGTGAAACATTTCTTGCAAACTATGAAAGAGCATTGTCAAAATATTGCTACTAACTGTAGCCCATATCTTACATTTGGTGTATTTTCCCACAACCCACCCAATTATTGACACCCAGTATTAGTGTTATATGTTTGTTATAGTTCATGAGAGAAGGTTCTCATATTTGTTCTGTAAACCACAGTCCATCTTCCACCATAGGATTCACTGTTATACAGCCCCATGCTTTGTACAATCCATTCAAAGTGTACACTCAGTGGCTCCCATTTTCATCGCAGAGTTGTGCTGTCATCACCTCAGTCAATTTTAGAACGTTTTCATTACTCCACAAGGAGAAATTCCACACACCTTTATACCCCCTTATTGTTGTCCCTTAGAATTGATATAATATCTTCTTTCCCGTTGCTGCAAAATATTACAATATGACTGTTAACTGTCATCCCAAAGTTACATTAGTTGTGATTTTCCCATGTACCAGCATATTCTTAACACTTTGTAAAAGAAGAACATTCTTATATTTATACTGGTGCCCCTTTAAGTTCTGATCCTGAGGTGAGTGCCTCTCTTGCTCTACCCAAACCCAGACCCTGAGTTCATCAAGTATCATGGCAGTTGTAGTTTTTTCATAAATATCCTTTATTAACTTGAGGATGTTTCCTTCTACTCCTAGTTTGCTTAAAGCTTTTTTTTGTGAATGGATGTTACATTTTGTCAAATGCTTTGTCTGTATCTATTGAACAGAACATTTTTTTAAAATCTGGTATTATAGTGAATTACATTTATTGATTTTTGAATGTTTTGCCAATCTAGTCATGAGATAATACCCATTTTATATCTTTTTCTATTTGATTTGCTAGAATTTTTAGAGTTTTTACATACATGTTCATGTGGGGTATTGTTGTGTAGTTTTGTTTTCTTGTTATGTCTTTGTCAGGTTTTAGAGTCAGAGTAATGATGGTATCCTAGAATGAGTTGGGCAGTATTCCCTCTGCTGCAAGTTTCCAAAAGAGTTTGTGTCAAATTGGCATAATTGGCATAATTTTATCTGTAAATGTTTGGTAGAATTACGCAGTGAATTAATCTAGGCCTGAAGCTTTCATTGTGGGAAACTTTTAAATTGCAAAATCAATTTCTTTAAAAGATACAGGGCTATTCAAGCAATTTATTTCTTCTTGAATGAGCTTTGGTAGTTTGTGTCTCTCAAGGAACTTGTCCATTTCATTGATCAAATTTATTGGCATAAAGTGGATCATTATGTTCCTTTTTAGTCTTTAGCATCAGTTGAATCTCTTGATATCACCACTTTCGTTACTGATATTGATAATCTGTATCTTCTTTTTTTATGAACATTCTGGTTAAACATTTATCAGTTTCATTGCTTTTCTCAAAGAATTAGCTTTTGGTCTAATTGATTTTTTCTATTGTTTTCTGTTCTCTATTTCATTGATTTCCACCCCGATCTTTATTATTTTCTCTCTTCTGTCTATTTTGAGGTCAATTTGGTTTTTTTTTTTCCCTAATGTCTTACATTCAAGTCTGAGGTCATTGATAAGAGACCATTATTCTTTTTTAAAATAGTCAGTTAGTGCTATAAATTTCCCTTTATGTACTGTGTATATACTTAATTACTTTAAATACCACAAATATTGATATATTCTGTTGTCATTTTTATTCTGTTCATAATAATTCCCAAATTTCATTTGATATCTTCCTGTTTATACACCCATGGTTTATTTAGAAATGTGTTATTTATTTTACAAACACTTAGATATTTTCCAGATGTGTTTATTTCATTGATTTCTGGTTTAATTTACTTGTCTTAGAGATCATAGTAAGACTTGAATCCTTTAACATTTACTGATACTTGTTTTGTGGCTCAGAACACAGTCTATCTTGGTAAAAGTTTAGTGTGTACTTCAAAGTGTATCCTGCTGCTTGTTGGGTGGAGCTATAGATTTCAGTTAGTTCACATTGGCTGATAGTGTTGGCAAGGTTTTCTCTGTCTTTTCTGATTCTCTGTCTACTTGTATCGATTATTCAGAGAGGGCTGTTGAGATCTCTGACTAAATGTGTCATTTGCTTATTTCTCTTTGCAGGTCTTTGAATTTTTGCCTCATGTATTATGAAGCACTAATATTTGGTAAGGAAATGTTGTGTCCTTTTGATTAATTGACCCCTTTATCATTATAAGATGACCATTTAATTCCTGGAACTATACATTGCTCTGAAATCTACTTTTTTTTTTCCCTGAAATCTGTTTTGTGTGATATTAATAGAATACTCTCCCCTCAGCTTTCCTTTGCTAATTTTAGCATGGTATATCCCTTTCCATCCTTTTTACTTGTAACCTATTTATTTATTTCCATTTATATAATGGATTTCTTCTAGGTAACATATAGTTATATCATGCTTGGTTTATTTTATCTAATCATTATATATTATCCCTGACTTTTAATTGGGGGTTAGACCATTTTTATGTGGTTATTGACAGGGTTGGATTTAAATGTACCATTTTGCTATTTGTTTTCTGTTTGTCCCAGCTGTTCTTTGTTCCCCTTTTTCTTTTCTGCCTTCTTTTTTTATTATTTTCTCTGATTCCATATTACATCTTTTGTTGGATTACTACTTATAAATTTTTGTTGTGTTATTTTAGTGCTGACTGAAGGGTTTATAGTATACATCTTTAACTTATCACCATCTATCTTCAAGTCATATTATACAAATACATGTATAATATAAGAAACTTAAAAGGGTATATTTCCGTTTCTTCCCTCTCAGCCTTTGTGTTATTTTAGTTATATATTTTGCTTCTACATATATTTTAAACAATATTATACTTTTGGTATTAATTTTGCTTTAAACAGTAGATTATCATTTGAAAAGATTTAAATAAAATTTTTTCAAAAGCTTTATATTTACCTATGTTATTACCATTCCCAATGCTCTTCAATTATTTCAGGTTTTGTATGTTTGAGAAGTCTTTAATGCATCTTGGTTTTTTTTTTTTTTTAATTTTTTAAAAAAATTTTTACCGGGAGGTCCCGGAGATCAAACCCAGGTCCCTCCATATGGAAGACGGACGCCCAACCATCTGAGCCACATCTGCCCCCCTCATCTTGGTTTTTGAATGGTATTCTTAATACGTAAAGAACTTTAGGTTGACAGTTTTTCTTTTAGTAATTTTAAGAATTTATTCCTTTGTCTTCTAGTCTGAATTATTTCCAATGTAAAATCTGCTGTGACACCTTTCTTTTTTCTTTTATATGTGATGTGCATATTTTTTAATCCTCTGGCTGCTTTTAAGATTTTCTTTCAATCACTGATTTTAAGCACTTTGATTATGATGTGATTTATTAAAGCTTTTTTTCGTTATTTGTTCTTGAGGTTTATTGAGGTTTTTTTTGGATCTGGGGATAGCCTCATAAAATTTGGAAAATTTTTGTTCAGAATTTCTTCAAATATTCTGTCCCCTTGTTTTCCTGTTTTTCAGAGACTCTAATTACATGTACATTTTTTTCCCACAGCTCACTGATGCTATATGTTCAATTTTTTTGCAATCTTTTATCTCCTTCTTTAGGTTGTTTCTATTGATATATCTTTGATTTTACTCATCTTTTCTTCTTTAATGTCTAATCTGCCATGAATCCCATCAAATGAATTTTTCATGTTAAACGCAGTTTTTATCTTTATAATTGCAATTTGGGTATTTTTCATATCTTCTTTTTCTCTACTTAAAAAGTTCAAAGAGCAGATGTAGCTCAAGTGGTTGAGCACCTGCATCCCATGTAGGACGTCCCAGGTTTGGTCCCCCATACCTCCTAAAAACAAACAAACAAATGAAAAAGCCAACTCTCACTGGGGAGCAGATGTAGCTCAGTGGTTGTACACCTGCTTCCCAGGTATGAGTTCCTGAGTTCAATCCCTGGTATCACCTAAAAAAAAAAGTTCAGAGTTTCCTATAGCTCCTTGAACATAGGGAATACAGTTATAATAACTTTTAATGGTCATGTCTACTAATTCTCTCATCTCTGTCATTTCTGGTTCAGTTTTGATTTTTGCATGTGTTCATTATGAATTGTGTTTTCCTTTTTTGCATACCTGATAACTTTTGTTTACATGTCAAACATTGTATTTTCACCTTTGTGGGTATTAGCTATTTCTGTAATCTTATGAATATCTTTGGGTTTTGTATTGGGTTGCTGTTATTTGGAAACAGTTTGTTCCTTTCAGATCTTGCTTTTAAGCTTTGTTGGGCAGGACCGTAGCATACATTCACTTTAGGATTCATGTTTTTCCACTAGTGAGGCAAGATCTTACTTAGTGTGCTACCTAATGATTAATGAATTATGAAGTTTTCCACTCTGGCTTTGGGAAAGAGGCATTATTCCTGGCCATCTATGAGCCCTGGATTTTGTTTTCTGTAATCCTTTCATGTTGTTCTTTCTTTGACCACATGAGTTTCCTCATGCACTGAATAGTACTCAACTAAATTCTGGAGGTAGAGCCTTTGCAGATATTGGGAATACTCTGTTTTCCTAGCTCTCTCTCCTCTGTATGGTATTCTGTCCTCCAACTCTAGGTGCCAGACTCTAATGTCTCTTTCCTCAAATCAGGGAGACCACCAGGCACTGCCTGGGCTATCCCGTGGTACATGGCAGCTTGTCAGCTTTCTCTAAAGAGTAAGCTGGGGCAGTCATAAGGCTTACGCCATTTGTTACTATTTCATTGCCTGATATTCAGTGTCTTAAAGACTGTTTCATACATTTTTCCAGTATTGTATTTGTTTAAGCTGGAGGGTAAGTGTTGTCCCTGTTACTTAACCTTGGCTGGAAGCAAGGTTTGATTTTAAACAGTTTTGTTATGGTATACCTGGCTTTTTTTTTCCTTTTTAACTTATTCTACATTCCTTCATAGCATTCTCGAATTTGTGCCTTGACGCCTACAATGCTGGAAAATTCTCAGCCATAGTCTCTTCACATACTATTTTTGCTTTGTTCTCTCTTTTTATTCTTCTGGACTCGTTATATTTAAATCAGAAGTTGGTAAACAACTTCTGTAAAAGGCCAGATAGTAAATAGTTTAGGGTTTGGAAGTCATATGATCTCTAGTGCAACAACTCAACTCTGCTATTGCAGCCAGAAAGTAGCCATAAGCAATGTGTAAAGTAATGGGCAAGGCTTATAAATATATCTTCCTGACCTTGTGTTTCTTTTACCGGTAGGTAACATCCTTTTCGGCATTAACTCACATATTTCAGATAATAAGTTTACTATATCATCTTTCCTTTGGTTCATATTTGCCTGATATATATATATATATATCTTTTAAACAATATACTGTTGAAATCTCTTTTTAAAAATGCATAATCAGAGTTTTGTCTTTTAACTCCTTTCGTCGTTTAACCCATTTATTTTTATTGTCACTGTTACATTGGGAATTATTTTCCAGCTACTATACTAAACTATATTTTATATATATATAAAAGATTTTTTCTTTTCCCTCAACTGGTACTTTCTCTTGGATAGATTGTGTTTTGTTCTGTTATTTAAAACTTATACATGTTATTTATTTATTTATTTTTCATTATTATGGCAGGTGGGTCCTTCTCCAAAGGCACATAGTGATTATTTTCTTGTAATTATTTAATTAAATTTATATACCCACACACACACATATATACACAAACAGGTACATATACATATCTGTATATATGGTTAAAATTTTTATATTCCTTCCCCTAACAGCACAAGTAACATAACTTTCCCCTAATAGGACATTTTCCTTAACAAGTGACTTAACACATTTTCATTCTCTACCTCATCCAATTGAATTATGTTGAATTTTAGCTCTGTGTTATTGTAAATGTCTTCATTTCTTTTCTTTTTCCCAGATTTGTTTTTCCCTTTTTTTTCTCTGTCTTCAAGACTAAATGTTATGACAATATTATATCTTTCTATTTATCTTCCATCATATTCTAGATTTGTTCTTTTCTTATTTGAGTATTACTTCTAAAATTGTTTTCACTTGGGCTGTTTGTTCCTTTTTTTTTTTGCTGTCTGTTTAGGAGTATTTAGAATTTTCTCTTTGTTTTTGATATTCTTAAATTTAATTATGCTCTGTGTAGGTGTGGGTTTTTCATTATCAGTCCTACTTGGTTTTCAACAATCCCCCTAAATCCATGATTTTTAAAATCTTTCTTTAATTCTGAGAAATATACCTAACTTTTTATACATAATATTCCCATTTAGATCTTTTTTTTAGTTCATTGCTCTTTCTTATAGATATTATCTTCTATCTCCTTAAAAATATTTATCATGCTATTTTTAATTCTTAATCTGTCATTTCAATATTCCTGCTTAAAATTTTATGCTGTCCAATTTGTGTTTTTTTCTTTAATGTAGCTGTTGGCCTTGGCATCTAGTTATTTTGGTGAGTGAGTTCATGCTTCTCTGGTGTATCAGCTAATCTGGTTCATCAGAGTCTCTGAACAGAAAAGATGTCCCTGAATTTCTGGTAATGTATTTTGGATCAAAGGCTAGGCTCCAATGCATGTGAATTTTCTTGGATTTGAAAATAGAGACAGGCTTAAGCCCCTGAGCAGAGTCCCAGCTACCACAGAACCTCTGTGGATTCTGGGCTATTAATTGTCTCTCCCCCAGGAGTTTCATCTGGTCAGCTGATTCATCTCTAATTTTTTATGGTAATGCAGCAAAGGAAGGAGGCCCTGGTTATTTGGATGGGGAGGAGGTAGAAGAGTGATTGCCCAAGGGGAGCTAATCAGCCATTACACCATCCCAGTATCACCTCTAGGATGCCACATTGGTGGTCTGAGTTACCTGGACAGATTCCTGAATGAACAGGAAGGAATGATTGCCCCAAGACAATGTAAGAGAAAGGCAAGGGCAAAATCTAAGACTCTCTTCTCTACGTCCACTTTTCAGGGTCATCTTTGGAGCCCTTCCATAGGAGGATGAAGATCCTTTCCCACACACACTAATTCCAGGCCGCCTTCTGTTGCTTTTTTTGGGTTTTTGTTTGTTTGCTTTTTTGTTTTGGTTTGTTTCATATAGATATTTCCCCATACAATCTTAAAAATAAACTTTAAGGTCCATTTGAGGAAACTGAGCCAGTTATGAGCCAGTTCACCATCTTGGCAAGAACTGTAACCCTCCAGTCAGTTGCTTAGATAAATTACAAGTAATTTGCTTTTTTTGTTGTTTAGGTTGTTCAAAACCCTTCTCTTAACAGGATTGATAACTTAAGACATTTGCATAGGTTTCTGCTAAACGCTAAATATGCACTAATGTATATAAACTTATTATGCCTTTAAGTGTTCTGTGTCTCAAAGTGGTGCCCATTTCAGTAAGAATAACACCCACTGCAAAGTCCTGTCATTTAAAGTGAAGGGAAATAGGAAAGCTTAAGCCAAGACGGGTTCTGTTGCTAATTTAGTACAGTGTTATTCTGCTAGTAGTTTAAGCTGACAATAGAACAGACCATAGTGCAAAAGAAGTTGAAATGCATTTTAGTCTCCCCCTTCAATTTAGGGGCATTTTCAAAATTAGGCATAAAAAATGCAAAAACATTATAAAACAAATTAAAATGCAGAAATTACTACTTGCAGAGAGTCTGTACAATTTTAATTTTACCCATTTCTAAAAACTCTTCTAAAATGGCATTTTTTTTTTTTTCTGAAGGGAGGTGGAATGGATCATTTGAATTACAAAAAGCCTTGATAACCCCCCACATATCAATTTACCTGCGAACAAAAAGATTCACACTGAGAAAATGGGATTTGGGACTATTTGATAAATTACTGCAGACTACTTGAATATTCCATTAGCAAAATAGTAGCTCGTTATGGAACCTCAGAAGAATGTAGTATAATTACAATAGTACTATCCTCCCATGGGGGGTAGAGGGGAGGAATGCTAATGTTAAAAATGATACCTATTTAACCAATGTTAGGGAAAAAAATGCCTCAAAACAAACTGAGTTACATGATTTTTGGAATTCAGTGAAATCTTCGTAGTTTCTACCAGCTTTAATTCGTTGAATTTGTCTCTGCCAATTGAAGGTTAATCATGTTCTTGAACCCATATCGATATACACATGCACACCGCATATGAGCATAGTGATAAAGGATACTGCCTAAGTCTCTGTTAATATTTTCTATATACTATACCTGGCTATGTTTGAGAAGTGATTTTATGTGCCCTTGTTATCTATCACTCTCTATAAGAATTGAGGACATTTTAAGAAGTCAGTTATTGACCAGAGGTGTAAAAGGTAGATCAGAAGAGGAGGTAAGATGGGTGGAAAGAATGGAGGGAAGGATGAAGGAGGAAAGAGAATAAAAAAGGAAATAATGAAATAAGCCTAGCATCTAACTTACAAATATTATGACATATCTCAGAGCTGAAGTACAAAATAGCAACTTAATAAAATTGCCCAACTTTGTGAGGTATGAATTTGTAGCAAGTGCCCTTTCTCTTGTTACTAGAACAAAATGATATGTAAATGAATAAACAAAAGTCATTTTTCTTTAAGAATTTTAGTTTTATTTTTCAGACATAAGAATGTTAACTGTGGCATTTGATATACTACCAAGGAAAAGCTAAACTGTGCTAGTCAGTCCAGTCAATCTCTTAAAGTTAAAAATAGGTGTAATTATTAACTTCGGTAGGAAAAGTACAAATCAGAGTAAAAAGAAGCCTGGACTCAAGATGTGGCTTTTACACCTTTTGTAAACCTGGCATATATGCCCAAATTTAGGAAATTTGCAAACTACTTCTAGGCAAGCATTTTACAGTGAGTGTTATGCTCACTGAGCAGGGATATGCATACCAAAACCACATTGCAATGTTTAACATCAGTCAGCTGAACATGAAGTTTGTGATGTCCCCAAATTTCCCCAGGTGAAGTATATTTAAAATGAAATGCCATCTGTCCAGTCTCCATCCTGTCTTGTAAAGATCATCAGAGGCAAAGTCAACTTGCAGAATAGTTAAGGGAAAACATCTACATATTCAAATCAAGAATACAGAGCAGTTGGGCTTGTTAACATGCCTGTGATATTTTATTCAAATATCCTAATCAATAAAGTGAAGGCAGGATCTCACCCAATTTATTCATTGCCACCCTGTCAAAACTAGAACTTTGCAAATAAAAGACACTCAATAAATGTTTGCTGAGTGACTATCATAAAGAATATTATGAAATAACATGTTATAGTAATACTGTAAATATATGTTCAATATGTAGCCACCTTTCCATTACCTGTACTGATGTTGGTAATCAGTGGCATGGATAATCCCAAATCATGACTATTTAACTTTTGAAAGTACTATTTTAGAGACAAATGCTTTAACTTTCTAAATGCTGATTTTTTGGACACAGTTAAAGTACCCTAGTGCTTCACTACACATTGGCAGTATGATGAGAAAAAAGTGACTAGGAGTAAAATTAAAGAAATTCCATTGAATAATCTATAAACAGAAAACCAAATATGATATATTTAGCATCCGTCTGTTATATTATCCAAAGACTCAAGAAGTAACTTTTTGTAATATTTAGTGATTTCCCCAGAACATATTTTTCTTATCCTTTGTTGCTTGAAAGTTATTCTAGATGGATGGTTATCAGTATGGTAGAGTAAGCACTCCTTGCCTTTCCAGTTGAAAGCACTGTAAAACCTGGGTAGAATGTATAGAGCAACTATTTGTGGACTCTGAAAAATAAATAGTAGCAAGAGGATTGGCGAAAAGCAGAATTCCATTATTCACCCAAATAGGCAGTCCCCATTCCCAATCCTGCTTCCCTCTGCTATCTCTTGGCTTGAATTTAGCACTGCCAGCAACCTGGATGTGAACACTGTGGTGCAGAGAAAGCTCCAGGAAAAGCCTGGCTTAAGGAGCAGAAAAGGAAACTTAAAGCATTCAGAAAGAATGTGAAACCCACCCCCTACTCCCTCCCACACACTCTTTCTTTTCTTTTTTGTTCCTTCCTGCACCAGCTCCCAGACCATCCCATGGAAGTCATGCCAGCTTCAGATATGGAAACCTGCAGGAGACAAAACTCTAAAGGAGGGGAATCTTTCTTTCTGCTCCAAAGAACTGCGATTCTAAGAGGGCAGAGTTAATCACCATTACATTTTTCTCTCTGTATCTTCCTGTTTCTTGGCCCAGGATGGAGACAGAATGTTTTGCAGGCATTCACCAACTTTGGTAAGTTCTCAGCTATTATATCCTCAAATGTTTTTGTCTTTTTTCCCCCAGCTGCACACTCTTTCTTTTTCCCTGGGACTCTGCTGATACAACTGTTAGACCTGAGGCTATGTTCATTTATGAGTTTTTTCATGTTTTCTTTTCTCTCTACTGTTCAGATTGAATGATAAATATTCATCTCTCGTGTTTACTGACTCTTTCCTCTGCCACTTCTAGTCTGTTGTTAAGCCTATCTTATGAGTTTTTGTTTCAGTAATTGTATTTTTCAGTTCTAAAATTTCCATTCAGTTTTTCTTTATTTCTTATTTCTATTTCTTTGCTGAAATTTTCTATCTTCCCATTTGTTTCACAGCTATTTCTATCACCATTGTTGGAGAATTTTTATAACTGCTTTAAAGCTTTTATTAGATAATTCCAACATCTATGTCATCTCAGTGGTGGTGACTACTAACTTGCTTTTTCAGGGTCTGTGCATGCTGAGTAATTTTTTAATTATAATCTTGGACATTTTAAATATTATGCTAAGTCTCTAGGTCTTACTTAAATCATACACGTTTCATATTTTTTGCTTTAGCAGCATTTAACCTGATTGCATGTTTTCACCGTATTTCTTTGAGTTGTGATCCCAATGTCAACTTGGTTTTCAAATCCTTTGCAGTGCTTTTCAAATCTTTCCCATGTGTGCACTGCCCAGTAGCCAGTTTCAAACTTGGGAATTGGTCTCTCCTATATTTTAGTTCTTAATATCTACATATGCATTTTAAGATCCATGTATGTACAACTCAGGGTGAGTGCAGGAGTTCATAAACAACTAAAAGCACTCGTTTTCTCAAGCTCATCCCTCTTTTCCATCTTTCTTGTATTTTCTGGTTCTTTGGAGCTTCTTTTTCCGTCTTCAGGCCAGAAAGTTGGCACTTCATATACTCTGCTCTGCCTCTGATGTTGTTGTACCTATATCAGGCACAGCAGGGAAGGGGGGTGGCAGAAAGTGAGGGAAGCAACTGGACATCCTCCAACCATTTTAAGTCCACATCTCTTTTGTTTGGAAAGAAAGGAATTTTTCCCCTGAAAGTTTTAGGCTTCTGCTGATTCTGGTTGCCACTGCTGCCATCACTGCTCTAGGGCTACTTGGAAACTGAGGCACTAGAGGGTAGAGCAAAGAAAGAAAAGGAAGAAAACCAGAGGATGTCCACACTCTATCTGAGCATGAGGAGATTTTTATAGCACTCTTTGGGCCAGAAGTTCTGAAGTTCTGTCTGTGCTAAAGCCTCCATCCAGTTCTTAGGTTATCTTGTGTTTATGGAGTGTGATTCCAGAGGAGAAAAAAATTGCTCAAGTCAATGCTGGTTCAGTGGTTCCTTGAATTCTGTTCTTCTACTCCAATCTGCCTGTTGCTATTTTCTTTTTAGAGTCCTTAAATAGTTGGTACAAGCATTCTTTCCTGGTTTTATACCTGCATTCAGCAAAAGAGATGTAGTGGTGTGTGCCTGGTCTATCTTACATAGAACTGAAACATGTTCACACACTCTCTCGCTCTCTCGCGTGCGCTCTCTCCCTCTGTCCATCCCTCACTTGGATGCTAAACTATAAAGCTACAAATCAACATTTTATTTTGGCAGTTAAAGCTTCTTAGTTTCAAGATTCATTAGGATAAGATATAGAAGGTGTAATGGGGGTGACTTAGAAAACGGAGTCAATCAAATATGAGGCAGAAATGCCCAGCTGTATTTTTAATCCTGGTGTAGAATTAGAGATACAGATGTAGACCCATAATGAGCTTCATTATTCTGTATGAATCAGTGTTTTAAGAGACATGACAAACTGAAACGTTTATCCATTACATGTTTAAATCCCCTTCATGTATCTTTGCTAAGTGGCAATCATTCTAGGATGAACCTAAAAATCCTACTTTATAAGGCAGTCCAGTCAGATCATTATGAAATTCTTCTCTAAATTGAGGCCGAACCCATTTTTCTGCATGGTCAACCCATTTGTCCTTTTTCTACCTCTTGAGGTCTTAAAGAAGAGATTTTAGTTTTAATTTCATTTTAATTTTTTTTCAAACAGGAAAACCCTTTAAATATTTGAGGACAACTTAGCATTCCCATCCTAAATATTCCTGGTTTCTTGTGAAGAGTTTCATGTAACAGCCTCTCAGAGAGGCTATGTCTCTCTGGGTGGCCTGTAGGCCCATCTGTTTGTTGCAGAATCTTCTGAGGTTTCCATTAAAAAATACCGATCTTTAGGTTCACCTCACATGTACTGAATCAGAATGTTAGCTTTGAGAGCTTTTGTGCTGTGCTCTTGGAGTGGGGCCCCAGCTGTGCTCTGTGTCAGCCTGATCTGTGCTCCTTTCAGCTGTTTCCTCTGCCCATCAGGTGAATACCAGCTGGGAAATCAACCTTAACGCCCAAAACTACTTTAAAATGTTTCTAGAAATAGGCAAGGGTATGTGCCTTGGAATTCTTGTATTCACTGATGAATGACAAATTTATAGCAAGCATATAGTGAGATCCAGGACCACTGAGGAGCTGAGATACTGAAGCTACACATTTAAAGGGTCATTTCTGGGTCAAAAAGATGACTAATAAGGGAGAAAGAACTGAAGGTGTGGACTTGGCGAACGCGATGGTTGTGCCATTCCATCTGGACTCAGGCTAAATTGTGGAGTCCATTCCTCCACAGAGGCAGGAAAAGTTTAGCTCACATTTCTTCCTTTATGTCCTGATGCAAATCCATTTGCACAAATTTTAGCTATTTCCTATTAGACTCAACTGGAGCTGATAAAGAATACTAATGACTGGGCTACATGTCTATAGATTCTGATTTGGTTCATCTGGAGTAGGGCCCAGACATCCTTTTTTTAAAAAATGTGCTACAGGTGATTCTAATATGCGTATAGTATTGAGAACCAGTCTCCTAAATAATTAATGTAGAACAGACGTTTTTGCTTCCACTTGTTATATCAATAGTGATATGAATACTACCAGCTAATTATTAACTGAGTCGTAAAACACCTAACTCTTTGGGTATAAACTCCTCTTTCCTAATCCACTGCTTTTGTAAAAAACAAACAAACAAAAATCCCAGTTATTTGGGGGCAAAATCTCATTGCAGCATAGACTAAAAGGAATTGAGTTAATTCCGAAGTCCAGAGAGAAAAATTCTTACTTTGCTTCAGAATCAGTAGGATGAAATGAAAATTGGCCACTCGTTTTTGAAAAAATAATTTTGGTTCATTAACCTCTTTTACTAGAAAGGTCTCCCCCAACACCCCCTCCCACACCCCCTTATTCAGGCCATGAAAGCTAAGAAAACTGAAAGCCAGTGAATGTTTTTGGAGATACTAGCTAAAATGTATCCCACAGCATTTCAAAGACAAGTGGTTATTATTCATTCTGTCCCCAAAAAGCATGTATGTAATTGGGATTGTAGGCCAATTTCTTTAGCTTGAAATAAAACTAACATGTTTTCCTTATTTTTGACTCTCTGCATATTCATACATAGTGGGTTTTCCCTCTTCTGAAAACAATATACTCTAGCAAAACCACATTATAACCAGTCTTGACCTTGTTTTTTTCCTGCAAGATTCAACTTTCACAGCTGCTGTGAGCTGTGGGCCAAATCAAAGCTGAGAGAAGCTTTGTAGTTTCTGAAAATTTCCCTTCTTTCCAGAAAATAACAAGAAATCTTGGGATGACCAAGCCACTGCCAGCCGGTGACAGATCCTGCAAGCCCTGCTTCCCGTCCTGTCTTGGGAACTCAAACAACTGAGAAAAGCCACCTGCTCTTAGGCCACTGACTTTACCTGTAATCAAGAAATAATAACAGCCACATAGGGGAGAAGAGGCTCTTTGTTGGTTCTGGTGAGTGCCCGAGGAATGTGTGGTACAATCAAACGTGAGCAAACTTCAGCTGAAATTCACGCCAGGAGGACAGCAGAGGGACGACAGCAGAGGGACCGCTGTGGTTTCTCTGTCGTTATGATCATTTGCATCTCTATGGAGACCTTGACACCCCACCCCACCTTTGGAGTTTTAGGTGTTTTTTTTGTCAAGAGAACTTTTTCTTTTTTTTTTTTTAAAGGAAGACGTTCCAGTAGTAACAAGTGGCTTGTAGAAAGGGTTCTTGTGAGGAATGGGAAGTCAGAACACCATGCTCTGATCTAGACTTGGCCGGTTAGATGCTTCAGCCTCACAATTTAAATCTGGAACAAGTGATTCAGCGAGAGAGAGAGATTTAGAATCCATTCCTGTTCTGGTAGTACCCAGTGAGGGGCAGTGTCCAGCAGCACCCATGTTCTTCCACAGCAGAGGCAACGGCCCCGTCGGCGAGTTCTGCTAAAAGGTAGTTTTGCTTCTTGCTTTTTGTCTTTTCACAAGTTCCCTTACTTTCTGTCCTTTCCTAAATCTGGTCCTCCAGCTTCCTACAGAATCTGTGAACCCCATTCATTATATATCCAATAAAGACTTTTCCGTTTAAAATAGCCGGAATCAGTTTCCGTTGCTTGCAACCAAGGATCCTTCCTGATACACATGAGATGAGAATGGTAAGATTATTAGAATAGGAGATGATAATTTTCATTCCAGGCCTAATAATAATTATATGGGAAAAATTTACACAGTTGTGCAACATATGTGAAATTATAATCCAGAGCATGAATGCTGGAGTTGAGATAAATGTCAGAAAATTTAACTAAAGAGTACTTTAAAAAAATTGATAGGGGTTATTGAATTTTGAGGAGTAATATGCTTCCCTGGAGCTCCATAAAATTGAACAAATGGTCATTTTTCTAAAGTTAGGTGGATATAATCCTGCTTTAAGGCAAGGGCTTCTGTCTGCAATTTTCATATAGAATGCGTGTTAGAAGCTCTCAACAAAAATATTTAATGTGAGAATTATTTCCCTTTGTTTTTTAATATAGGCTTGGAAGTCTTATCTTCTGATGATTTGAATCTGGGTCAGTTATTCTCTACTCTTGTGTGGTTGAAGAAAACAAGCAAAAAGCACTCTATCTTTTGGAAAGTTCCAGTCCCTTTATCAATCACTTAGGTCACCTAGTTACAAACAAGTCATCTCTGGGACACCAAGACTTTGAGGAACCCCCAAGGAAAGAAAACAAAAGCATCTAAGTGGGTATTTATTTTAACTGTGTGATGGCCGTGACAGGTGAACGGAGGAAGTCTAAGCACTTGTCTGGTTAGACAGAGCAAGTTAAATAAGAAGAGCTAGGATGCCCCTGGGCGTGAACCCATTCTCTCTACAGTTTTCCATTGTAAGGGAAAAAGAGTCGCCTGAACCCAGAAGCTTTTTCTGTTTGGGGGTGGGGGGTTAGAACAAAGGTTTCCTTTAAAGACAGTGTGCTCAGTACTGTCCAGTGACAGATGAAAATCAAATGACTCAGCTGTGATAAAGCCCTAATATGTAGTTTCTTGGTTGAAGCAGAGTAACTTCTCTAAACTTTTCTCCACTTGTCCTTTGTTCCCTTTCTAACTAATTTCCTGTTTCTAGCTCTGTTCTGTCATTCTAATCCCATCTGACCCTTTACCTAGAAGTGTTCTTAGGGAAAAAAACCTGAGTCATCCCCCTTCTTACAAGAATTGTAAGTACAAGTTGTTGAACCACCATTATTTCACAATGGTTAGAATGGCACTATGTTGAAATGGTCAAAAGAGTTGAAGTTTTTATTTAGCATTGGACTTTCTGCATGACTGTAGCCTTCTAACTTCATTTAGAATTCTGAGAAGAATAAATATATAATGGTTAGTAAGACACTTAAAGCCTCTGATGCTCTAGAATGGAAAATGAGATGAAACTCTTACTGTGCAGTCCAAAGGGGAAAACAGACTCTCTTCACTTACCAGCGCTCATTCCTTTCACGTCAGCTTTTCCTCAGCAGCTGGGCACACACAGCTCCATGGAGTCATATTGCTGCCGTGTGTTTCTGACACGTTCTGGCTTATTTTATTGACATCTTGTCTTAATCGTGTTTGTGATGAAATTTTACATTTTTGGGACTTTATCTTCCTCTAATACAGTACTCTGGAGTTCTATATACAGATAGTATAAACATATTATCTGGATAAACATACAGGGAAAAACGGTTTTAAAAACTCTTGACTAAGGTGGCCTGGTAACATGAAATTCGTGGAATTGTGCAGTCCTTGTTCTCAGCACTTTGATTCCATGTTCCTGTCATTATTCGTGTTGCTTCGCTTCTGAGTAAATGCCTGTAAACACCCAGAGAGTGGAAATTAAGACGAGCTGTCCCAGCTCATGCCCCTCAGGCCCCTGTCTCTTGTTGTACAGTTGTGCAATGCACAAATCTAATTCCCATTGTAGTCTAGATGGTGACCGGATGTGGCCATGTTATGTGTACACCATTTTATACAATCTTATACATTTTATGTATACATTTTATACATTTCCTCCCCCTCTTTTAGACAATGATCACTAAATAATACAAATGACAGAAGGTCATAATTAACTTTGTCAACTATTCTATGAGTTTGTGGGAGTTGGCCCTTATCTATTTCCTGTTCCATAGTACAGTAATTCCCTTTCATTCATTTATGCTGCAAGTAGTAATTGAATTTCTACTGTGTGCCAGGTTTTGGTTAATAGTTACGTGAAATCTTTTACACTCTAGTCCCGCCTGCAAAACTTGAATTTGCTATACTGTATTATATCTCTGGATCTTTATACATAGTCTATTATTGTCTTTAAAAAAAAACAAAAAACTTAAGATATAATTAACACACAGTAAAATTAATCCTTTTTAGAGAATAGTTCTACAAGTTTTGAGAAACATATGTAGTCTGGTAACCACCACCATAATAGAGATAAACCACTGTTCTATCACCCCCCAAATTTCCTTCATGCCCATTTAAAGTCAGCCTTACCACCCAACCCTTAGAAAACAGTGATTAGTTTTCTCTCCCTATAGTTTTGCTTTTTTCAGTGTGTCATATAAATGGAACCACACATTATTAGTGTATTGAATCTGGCTTCTTTCACTTAACATAATGCATTTGAGATTCATCCATGTTAATGTGTGTATCAAGTTTGCTCCTTTTTGTTGCTGAATGGGATTCTGTTGTGAGAATGTCCCGTAATTTGTTTATCTATTCCTCCATCGAGGGACATTTTGGGTTGTTTCCAGTGTTTAGAGATCATGAATAGAGCCACTGTAAGCTTTCATGTAAAGGTTGTTGGGTGAGCATAGGTTTTCATTTCATGGGTGTAAATACCGAGGAGTAGAATTTGGTCATTTGTTAAGCAGTAGAAGTTTAATTTTATAAGAAATTGACCAACTGTTTTTCAAAGTAGCTATACCATTTTTCATTATCACCAATTATGTATGGGAAATTGAGTTGTTCCACATCCATGCCAGCACTTGGAATTGTAGGTTTAATTTTAATTTTTTTTTTCCTTCAATTTTAACCATTCCAGTAGGTAATAGTGTATCTGACTGGGGTTTTAATTTGCATTCCCTTAATGATTAATCATGTTTGCACATAGTTTGATGTATTTAGTTGTCTGTATTCTTCCCTGATTTTCTTTTTAGAGTCTCTCTCCTATTCAGATTAACAACAGGTCAAATGTTCCTTTTTCTGGAACACCTTCTCCACCTGCCCCAGCCAGACAGAAGCTCTTCTTCAGTGTCAAAAGGAGCTTGCCTTTGCTGGTACGTTTTCCACTTGACTGTACCTGCCCGTTCCTCTATAAAGACTGCGAGTCGCAAGGAAATGGGAACTTTGTTCTGGTGTTTGTCTCTTGAGGGCCTATTTCAGAGCCTAGTGCTTAACTTATATCTGACCAATTCATGATTTAGTATGTGAATTCAAATCCGCTGACTTTCCTCCTGTGCGCAGTCATGGGTTAGACAGTGTCGTTACAGTGGTTCTATCGTTCCGGATGCTACATGAGTCTATCATTTGGTCTTGCTGCAGAGAACAAAGTCTAGTGAATGTGTAGAGGGTACAGGGTGGGGGCAAATGCATATATGCATGACAACTGAAGACATAGTAGTAAACTACAATGGGATTAATACGTATTGAGTACATTTTAGGTGGCAAGAATTGTGCAAAGTCAGACGTTTAATGCGCTACTTAATTTGTTCCTCATAAACAACCTTCTGAAGTAGATATTACTAATTAATACCCTCACTTTACAAATCAGTGAAAAGAATGTTGAAAAGATTGAACTGTCCAAAGTCACCCAGCTACTTAACATATAAATCTGTTACTCTGAACCTCTTCTGTTACCCATTCTGCAGCCTGGAGCCATGCACTATCCTGGATCCCCTGCACCCCATGTAACTCTGTCCATCCATTCTAAAGTCTGTAGCTTGAAGACCTGGGGAATGAGGGATTTCCTGCCTTTGAATAAACCTAAAGAAAATGTTAGTGTCTTATAATTAACCCCTTTAAACAGCTACTGAGGGGAACGCAGAAATAATAGGTAGAATTTAATGAGCTGTTTGGATATCTGAGGTACTTTTATCATAGTTGAAAATACTGTACTCTCCTTTGAATAATTAAAACGCCACATTCTAGGCAGATGAATGAGGAGGCTGACACCCCCGCTGACCATAGTTCAAGGGCTGTTGAGTACCAACACTTTGTGTAAACTCTTTCGGGGCTGAGGAGCCTCTCTTTCTTGTGTCACTGTTGTTCCTCAGTCCAAGATTCTGTTGCTTCCCTTAATTGCTTCTGCTTTGTTTGGTGGTGCCTGACAGTGTATTAAGGCAGAGAGAAACTGGTGATTTATCATTAAACTTCCACTGTAATTACATTTCCACACACGTAGGCTCTTGTCAGCCTCACAAGTCAGCTCAGTATTGCATAAGTTAATGTTATTAGGATATTAACAACTATTAGGTGTTAGGCAGAGCAATCTGTTTCTTCATTAAGCAATAAGTAACATTAGGGATGTGCTATTGAGGGTATTGACAAGGGAGTGAAACCTGGGCCTTGGAAAGGCTCCATGTTGAAGCTGAGCACATGTTACCATCCCCCAGTTACTGAGAATTGTGACTCAGTCACCCCAGGTGTTACCTGGAAGCATTTGGCCATGACAAGGCCTGGAAGTTTTGAGTGGGTAAAAGCACGTGTTAATGAGCTGTAAAAAGATAAATAGCTTATGATAATACCATTTCTGAGAAGAATTCCTGAGGTAAGACTGATGCTGTTCTATCACGCTGTGAATCAGGCGGACGACGAGCTCGCTTCCTCGCCTCACCTTTCTCTCCCTCTCTCGGGATAGGTGACCTCTCTTTTGTACTCCACTATGAAAGGCTGAATGGTAGCAGCACTCCCACCAACGTTTTCCACTGGACAAACTCAGGCTCTGAGAAGTCATCTGGCCAGAACTGAAGTCCTTTCTTCATCAGGGAACTATGTGGTAATGAAACTTCTGGCAATTATTTCTTTAAATTCACAAGATTATGGATGGAAAGGATGAGATGACTGGTTTTAGGAAAACAACGATCTACTTCAAATTCTTCAAAGCAAAACGGAGCACTCTTGTCAAGTATTCAGAAAGGAGGGGGATTGGTGATTTGTTTGAGGTTCTGAATGAAAATGTTCTTCTGCTATTTGGAATTATTTTATTATTAGCTATATGGTGGCCCCCAGGCAGCAATATAAAAAGAGAAGTACTACATATGACAATTCAAAAAGAAAATGTAGAAATATTTCTGGAAAGAAATAAAGAATAGTGAACCCACGAGTACTTGTTTATAAGGTATGTGGAATGCCATAGTTTGATGCGATGGCTTTGAAAAGCAATGGTATTCATTGCCACTTGGACAAGTTTTATGCATTCTATTATTCTTTGCTTTATTCCCAGACTGCTTTTAAAATATCTTGACAAACTACTGGATTTTGCAAAGCCTTATGGATTTCACCCAAAATAGCAATATCTATTAACTCTTTGTAGTATTTAGAGATAGTTTTCAAAACTCTTCTTGAGATAAAGAAAAAATCTTTGTTTTAAGACAAAGATTTAACTTGCACCATGTGAGTTTGGTAACATATGCAGTAGAAGGGAAAGTGATCACTTGACTAGCTCTCCTACCTCACTGTGCCCCCTTCACCCTACTGAAATTTGCCATTTTGATGGAATTTCACATACCTGGACCTTTTCTGGGATGGTTTTGCAAGGTTACTGCAAATACAAAAATAGCAAATGGTTATTGAAATTGGTCTCAGAAACCCTTTCTAAAACATAGAGAACAGCAGAATTTGAATTTGAGGAAAGTCCTTTATTCCCAACCTCGCCATTCCTTGCTTATCTCACAAATTTCCCCCATCACACTCAGGAATTGCTATCTGGCCAGAGACCTAAACACAAATTAGGCCCATTTTGCAGTGGGGGATAAATCTGTTAAAAATTGATGCACATGAATATAGACCCGTGAGTTTTACTCCTTGCTCCCATGTAGTAAAAGTCAACTTGCTTGCCCCTATTCTCTCTCTCTCTCTTAATCTCTTATCTACATTTTAAAAGGAACTGGCAGAGTTTGGCCTAATTCTTTGGGAAATGGTGAGCTATCTTGATCTCTTTTCACACAGTTGTTTTGATGAATTGAATTTCTCATTAATTTTGGCTCAGCAGCTTGCTAGAGATAAGATGAGAATTTTAACTTTAGGCCAAAGAAGGGCCTCTTCTCTCTAAGTCAAACATTCACACCCAGATTTATTACGGGGTTAAATTGAAGGTTATGGGCAATTGGATAATTATAATAATGTGGTAATTGAACGTCTCATTTGTCACTCTCTCGTGTGTATTCTGAAATCTTGGAAGGTAGGCATGATGACACTGTTACGCTTTGGACCTTCCTGGATTTCATAAAATAAAGAACCTCTCCCTGATCTGTAATAGTTTTTTATTGGGTATTTTTAGTGGAGTAGGTTTAATTCACTTGTAGACCACTATGAAGATGATAGACAAATACAACCCTTTCCCAGATTTTACCACTGGTGAACTATAAATAGAAGAGCTATATTAATGGATGATATTTGTATTTTATTTTTTGAATTACGTATGCATAATTACTCTCAACTACATTGTAAGCACCTTGAAGACAAAAATGACATTATTCATGTTTGTCGGACTCTAACACATAGTAAGTGCTCAATAAACATATGTTGAATAGAATTGAACAGGTTCCATTGATGACTCTGTTAATGTTGATTGTCAAAAAGGGCTAATTTTCTACTATGGTTTTGTTATAATTTCTCCCTAATTTTGATTCTTTAGAAAAATAATATTAGTTCTTTATGGTTCTTACTTTTGATCTTTCCTTAGTAAGAATTAAAAATATATGGCCTAGATCACTGGTGCTTTTGCTCTAGAAATTATCATTACGTTGTTGTGAATAGAAAGAACACTGGAAGATAGCAAAACACTGCTTGTACAGTTTATTTCAATATAGATTGTCAATCAGCCAGTCCTATATATCACTAATACAAGTTGCATTGTCAAAGGAATAAGTACAAAATTAAAGAGCTATGTAAGTATTTTATTTTGTTAACAATTTAGAGATGTTCAACTTACTAAGTAATATATGTAGCAAATCCTGTCTGGATTTGTTTAAAGCACACAAGGACTGGGCATTGTCTTTCCCACATCTCTGCATTTTCCATCTTCTTCAGAGTGTCAGCAATTCTCTGTTGCTGTTGGACAATGGAAGACGAGTGGTTCTCCCTTTTTCTTACAGGCTTCAACATGACCAGTGGAAGCTTATTGGTGGAGGGCAATTACCTCCAACATTAAAATTTTATAAGGACCTTGCCATGAAATTTTATATTAGAAAAGACTGTAATGCAGTTCTGTTCTAGGCCAAAAATGACTCCATCAAATAAGATTGTTATAACAAAAAGATAAAGCACAATTGGAGCTCAAATCTGGAGTCAGAGATGGGTTCAGATTCTAGCTTCACTACTTACTCAAGGTAAGTAGCTTACTCTCTCTGTGGCATTAATGGCTAGCTGTCCACCAAAGATTTGTGTTCCCCAACCATGGTGTGGAGCTGTTGCTGGACAGCGGCTCTTAGGTCATGGACTCCATTTGCCAGTCGTCTTTGCATCTAGGTGAAGCCATGTGACAAGTCCTCCCAAATGGAAGGTGAACAGCAATGAAGTGGGTCATTTCTAGGCTGACACGAGTAAGAAGGAGGTGTGCCTCCTCTCCCCACTCTTCTCTCATGGTGACCTTGGAAGCCAAGTGTTGAAGATGGTGACCTTGGAAGCCAAGTGTTGAAGATGGTGGAGGTATAACAATAAAGAGCATGAGTCTTGAATCACCACATGGGAGGCCCTCTACTCAACATGCTCATTCCTTTTGTTTAAACCACTGAGATTTCAGGATTTATCCATTCGGACAGCTAGTATTACTTTTACTGCAGTCACTGAACTTTAGTTCTTCTCATTGATAAAATGGAGATAAAGATATTTCAACTTCATATACACAATGGTTATGAGGATTCTAAATGAGATAGTGTGTATTAAGCATGAAGCACATAGGAAGCTCTCAGAAAATGTTGGCTAGTATTCTTATGAAGGTCTTCTGTTGTTGTTTTTAGGTAATCTCTGTAAATTTTACAATACCAACCTTTCCTAGAAGACAAACGGGAACAGACACCATGGATTAAGGATAAATATTTGTGTTGAGAATAAAGCTAATGATGTGAGTTCTTTCCCTGTGGGTTGGGACAAGGTTTCCATTATTTGCTTTAGTTTGCTGAATGCAGTGTGCCATGGAAACCGTGACTTTGGCATCAGGTTGGGCAACCAGTATAGCTTTGCTCCATGCATAGAAAACAGGAGATCAGAGCCCAGCACCTTCACCTGCACGTCATTCCGTCGTCTTCACGTCACTTCTCTTGTTCTAGTGGATTCACTTTTGAGTATCTGTTATCTCCAGGTATCATGCCGGCTGCTTTTACTTGTGCTTCATAAAAGCAGGAGAGATGATACAGGGACATTCGTTGCTAAAGCTCCTAGTGACCAGGCCTGGAAAATCATACGTTTGAGGCTCAGGCATCAGAAAGCATGAAGGAAACAGTGGCGTGAGGTGGGGATGAGCAGGCCAGGGACAGAAATGGTTCATCTAATGCAACCAGTCCTGTTAGGGATTCACAAGGACTGAGAGTCTGAGAGCGCCATTCTCAATCAGGCCCTAAGCTGCACAAATTCACATTTATTCCTCTCTACAGTCACAAGATTTCTGAATTTCATTATTCTCACAGTCCCTGGAAACGTCACGTCTTCACTAATGCATTTCTGCCTCCTTGAATAGAAGCTTGGGTCTTTACTAATTTTAACTTGCTTAGTCCATATAACAGTACTACCTAGGAAGGATTATTTTTATTCCTAATTTGCAGAGAATGAAATTAAGGCTCAGAAAGGTTAAATATCTTGTCCTTGTTCACATGGGAAAAACATTAGATCCAGCCTCTGGAGGGCCCCCTGTAAAGCACTGCACCAATGCTTGTCAGCCTGGTTCTGCTGTCCATCATAACTGTAAAAACAAAGCAAAGTATAAATTTAACAATTTGGCCACATAAAAATTGGTGAAGAAATAAATAGCCTTATTCCAAATCAACTCAGGAAAAATTGATTGGACACATAATATAAACCAAGCAATATGCCTCCTATTAGACCAACATTAAATGCAAATGTAGCTTCTTAAAGAAGAGTGGGTGGCCCATAATGGAATAGGGGGAAGAAGTCGTGTTGAATACTGTGTTTTAAATTGCTCTGCTGGCTGTATTTTGATGAACAGCTGATTCAGTAAGGAATGTAGATCTGATCTTTCAAATCGTAACTTTGGAGACTTTTATAGCAAGTACCACAGTAATATTGATTCTGGTAACATTAGCAACTGAGGCTTTAAAAATATATTAAGATTTCAGTTCTATAGAAGAGTATTCTCAAATGTGGGCTATAACTACTGAAATTTACTATTTTTGAAATGATAAATGGAGAAATTTTGAAATATTGAATTATTCATTTTAAAATATTAATAGCTCCATTATGTGTTAACATAAATGGTGTATTTTGAGGAAAAATAACTTTTTTAAAACAAAAAATTGAGAAGAGTGACATCGTTTTATATTTTTGCAAATTTCATTGTTGCTTGGCTTAGTAGAAAACAAGTCTCAGATTTGCTTTTCCATTCAGACTCTTTTGATCTCACACATCATCCAGCCTGTGGAAAATTCCATTGGACAGTTGTGTGAGAATGAAAATGAAAGAGAAAAATAATATCTTAGTTTTGCCAGCATGGACCTTTAAACGGGTCTTAGGACCTTCCTGAGGTCCCTGACCACATTTTAAGAACTGCTGCTATAGAGTAAGTCTGCTTTCAAGACAATTTTTTGTTATGATATATATTTTAGCCTCTTCTCAACTAATATTACCTGAATTTGAACTTTAGCAATTCAATTTATTACTTATCTATGATTTGAAATAAAAGAACTAGTTGACTTATTCCTAGCATTAGTATTTCAGATATCCATAAATAAAAAATAAGCTGTTTAAAATGAAGGCAAATGAAAGTTTCAAGTACTCTGATAGCTGAAGAAGCTATAAAATGGTGTGCATAAGCTGAAAGACGCATCAGATAAATTGAGACAGACAGATCAATAGATGGAGAGAGAGAGTTAGATGTATGTGCACCTCTGTAGGCATCAGTGTTTGGATTAATAAAAACACACAATGTTTCTCATCTGTTGTTTTGTAATGAAAATTAATGGCCTAATACTTTTATTCTATTTACCTTATCTACCTACACTTCTTTCTTAAATATTCAGAAGACATGGAGAGGTTCATTAAATCAGTAGTGACAAATGTCACCCTTGTGCAATTGAAAACATTGTCTAGGTTAGGATGGTCAATAAAATATCAGATATTTCTAATTCTTGCAATAATTTCAAATGTGCTTACTGTTAATTGATTACAGTATGTTCCATTCTGGTACGTATTCGTTTGGTTGGTTTGCTTTATTCTGAGGGAAATGCAGGCCCACAGGTAGTAAGAGTGTTTCCTAGTTGCTCCTGGTATGGGATGTGGAAGTTCTTGAGTTTTCCTCAGGTCACATAGGCATGGTGCTTTTAATTTTACGTGGGATGCTTACAAATTGCCTTCTCTTTACGCATAGCTGTTGAAATAATTCTTTTCCTCTTTAGTGTCTAATGCTGTCATATATAGAGTTTTATAGTAAATATTGTGATTTAATTTTAAAGAGCACAATTGGTTTTCATTGTTTCAGATGAGTAGTCAGAAAATTTCTAATTATTTTGAAGGAAAGCACAAACAAAAATTTAATTTTATTTTGAGCACAAGGAAGGGAATCTCTCCACAAGATGGTAAACATTTGTCAAAGAAAAAAGGAATTAGCAAACCTGAGTGTGTGTGCCTATATGTGTGTGCGCCCAACCATTTTCCCAAGACAGCTTGGCACTGCAGTGATACTTCAAGCTGATCTTTTCTGCCTGAGTGGAGAGGTCTAGCAAAAATGTTAAATTAGTACCCAAATTGGGCAGAGAAAACAGCCTAGGCGCTCCCTTGTATTTGGAAGTGCATTGGTGTGGATGACCAGCTCCTGTGGCAGCTGCCAACTGCCCAGTATCCACATGAAATAGATGTGCTCTTCTTCTCAATTCCTAAAGGGGACCCGAGGACCTCCTCCCACGTTTGGAGGAGAGGAGTCTTCTCTTCCTTTGGCAACTGTAGGAGACTTGTTACATCGTCTCAAAAAAATGTTCCTAAAAATCTTGATATGGAGAAGCGGATGTGGCTCACGCGATTAGGCTCCTGTCCACCATATAGGAGGTCCAGGGTTCGATTCTCGGGGCCTCCTGGTGAAGGCAAGCTGGCCCACGCAGGAGTGCTGGACTGTGCAGAGAGCTGGCGCCACAAGATGACGCAACAAAAAGAGACACAGAGGAGAGACAATAAGAGAGATAGCAGGCCAGGGAGCCGAGGTGGCGCAAGAGATTGAGTACCTCTCTCCCACTCTAGAAGGTCCCAGGATCAGTTCCCGGTGCCGCCTACAGAGAAGACAAGCAGACACAGAAGAACAGACAATGAATGGACACAGAGAGCAGACAGCAAGTGCAAAACAACGAGGGGGCGGGAATAAATAAATCTTTTTTTTTTAAAATCTCAATATGGTGAGGTCTTCAGAATGATATAATAAAATGTATGCATTCACTTCAAGCAAACCATAGCAAAACAGGGTGAACATTCTTCTATATGTTTATTGTTTTGGTAAGATGTATTTTTCCTCATTCTTAGACACTGGTCTAAAGCTTCTGTATAGTCTTTAACTTTTTCTTTAAAATTAGATCTAGGTTAGAGCTTGCAGAAACAGCTCACTATCCAGTCAAGCACTGAAATAAAATATTATGTAATTAAGGCAAACTGTTCCCCAAAGTCAGTGGTATCTATACATTGTTGATGAGTTGGGATGCAACATGAGCTGGATCCATTCATTTTGGCCAATCAATAGCAACTGCTCAAGCCAAATCAATCACAAAGCATAACGCATTGATTGTTGGGATGGTCAAAAGGAACAGAGACAATAGTGGGGTTTATTTCATATGCATAGACATAGCCAAAAAGTAATAAAGACTCTACCATATCCTGGGACACAATATAAAATTGCAATTTGTAACATGATTTGGGAAAATTTTATGCATACCTAAGAATTTGGAGTTAGACTTGTACAGAAAGGTTCTGTTCAGATACAGTATCATCTTTTAAAGCTGATGTGCAAAGTGGTTTCTATCTAGATAGAGTCCTTGCATTAATGAGACCATCAAAGTGAGGCAAATACATACTTTTGCTTATTTTGAAACTTCTGTTCTTAAAATAATCATTTTATAACAACTCAGTTAAGAATATGCATATATTATTAAATACTTTTATTAACCAAAGAATAAATTTAAATATAATTGCTCTCCACTCTAATCCGTGCTGTCGCAGTATCCCAAAAGTCTCCAAAGAGGACCACAATCAAGTAATTCTTGATAGTCTGGTTCTGAGCCATTTCATTTACTATCCAGAGGGCAAGAGAGTTACCAGTACAGAAAGTGTCTATCCCAAAATATCCATTTATTAGTAGCATTTGTCTAAAATTTAATTTTTTTCCATATTGCTTATAGTAAGTTAATTGTTGTCAGCTAAGATTTGAAGAATTCATTTTGAAAGTTTTTAGTTTCCCCAAATAAGATTGACATGTTACAGATAGTTAGATTTTCTCTAACATACTTAATGATTCTGAATTGATCTAAGATTTCATTGATAGAAAAGCAGGAGTTGGGATTTATGAGGGGCAGGAGCCAGAAGTTTACTTTGTGAGAGCTTTTCAATATGGCTTAGAACTTTCAGGATAATGGACTGGTGGAAAATTCCTTGGAAGATAATGATCTGGAGAAAAATCTCGGTCAAATATAGCCATTGTGATGAACAGACATTCAGATTTCTGATTTGAAAAGAGATCATTTTCTCATACATTGAAAGGTGAGCCACTGCTGTCCATATTAGCAAACAGAGGAAAAATAAAGAAGTACAGTTTTTCTTTAGACCAGGATTTCTGCACACAATACAAATACACAATCAGAATTCCGAAAAGACCAGGCAAATGGGCCTCATGAATGGAAGATTTGATTTTGATCCAGAACCAGGACTGTTTGCAGAGAGCTATAAGGAACGACTTCTGTAAAATATCTTACAATATTTTGTTCTTTATTTTGAGAGGAAGGGAAAGTACCTTTCCACTGTGAATATAACCTTTGTTTTATTAACTGTTAGGACACGAGGAGGCAAAACAATTGAAGCTTTCTTCTTTGGTTAATGCCATTGTTTGAGAGAAATAGGACACCGGTTTCCATGTTACTAGGCGTCTTGACGCTTCTTGATGTTCCATGTAACTGCAAAGGAATCAGTTGAGGAAACAATGCGCTGAAGCTTTGCTCTGAACCTCACTTGCCCTCAAAGGTCAAGATTGAAAGAAGTTGGCTCCTTGATAGATGCATTTCCTTTCATGACAGGTTTTCCAGGTTAGGCAACTGTATCATTTACATGAAACTTATCTGACATTCTTCTGAGGGAAAAGTGGGCTGGAGAGGAAAGCAAAAGATTCCAGTCTTGACTCTGCAACTCGCTAGCCTCCTGAACTTCAATACTTATGAACCTCCTCTGAGTTTCAACTTAAAGTGAAAATTACTATTTCGTAGTATTTTTGTAAAGAATAAGTGAGGTTTTTTTTTTTTTAACTGCAGCTGTCTTGTAGAATTCTGTTCAGCTGTATGAGATTACCTTTGCCCATGGTTTTCTGGACACAGATATTTGATGGGAACTGACCCTTAAGAAATAACCCCAGATCAGAGAAACACGATTTTGTTGAATTATTTGCACAGGGTATTTGCTCACTCAGTTCAGTTGGTTCCACATGATAGAGGAGAGAAGGCAGGTCTGGAATTACAGAGACCTGGCCTCAAATTCTTGTTCCGCCACATAGCAATTGCAGACTGTGAATCTGTTTCTTTACTCTTTGAGTCCCAGGCCTTTTTCTCTAAAATTTTGAATAACGATATCTACTTCACAGGGATGTTGAGAATATTAGTTGAGATAAAATATATAGGTATGTGGTGCAAAGTATTCAATAAATATTGGTATCATTTAATTCAGACTAAGGTCCTTGCTGGGTTTTTAGAACTGTACTATTTCCCTTCTTATTGACTCTGCTATTTACATCATCTATACATTTTTCCTTTTCTCTATTATTTTATTAATAAATTAGTAATATTTTTCATGCCTGGAGAACAAGTTCCTTGAAAGGGGAACATATGAAGGAGGCGGTCGAGGGGGCTATTCAATGGCCCTCTCATAGGTCAAACAAGAAGAGGTAGATGTCGTTGAGGTTATTTATTCTTGATAAGCCATACAGAGCTTGGTCAGGGTCCTGATGTATTTTCCATTCAGTAGCCAGATTGCATCCTTGATCTTCCAAATCCAATGTCCTTTTAGGTTTTGATATAAGTAAATCTAAGCACTGAAATCCAGAATTTCCCATACAATCAATTTTTAAACATTGAAAAGATTCTGTAGACCATTTGCATACAAAAAGAAGTCTCTGGAAAATCATGCCTAAAGAGACCATCTACTGTAACCCTTCAAGAGTTTAATAATAAAAGTTGTTCTAAAAGCTTACATGAGGGAAGTGGGTGTAGCTCAGTGGATAGAGCCCCCGTTTACCATATGGGAGGCCCGGGTTCGCTTCCCGAGGCCTCCTTGTGAGGGCACGCCGGACTGAGCAGTGCTGTGGGCTGATGCAGCAACCTCACGGCAGGAAGCAGGTGTGGCGGCACCGTGGGCTAATGTGGCAAGACCTCACAGCAAGGGGGAGATAAGCAGACACAGAGAAGACATGCAGTAAATGGACACAGCAAACACAGGCAGCAAGGGGGGGATAAATAAAATAAAATAAATAAATCTTAAAAAAAAATAAAAGCTTACATGAAGCTCCAGGAAGGAGCAGGACAGAAAAGCCTTAACCAAACTGTGCAACTTTCACTTTTATTGACCTGCATTTTAGATGAGTAATTAGTAAAAATGTTCCCTGATGGATTGAAAGACAAATTAGGCTTTATAGGGTACAAGAACAAAGAAATTCCATTCTTTTTGCTTGAGCAGGGAGAACAGATTTGCCTCAGCAAAGACCACATTCTTTCTTGGCAATGAGAGGAAGAAAATAGATGATACTTTGTTGTTTTGTTGTTTTGATCGTTCCCCCCCACCACACACACACAAAGAAGAGAAGGCAGATACCTCACTGAGGAAGGCAGTATCTCTTCCTTAGCCCCAGGTGTAGCTCTAGGGGCTTCTGTGATATCCAAGGCACGTGGGAATTGAGTTTATGCTGCTATATTGCCCACCAGTCGGCGCACAGAATCAGAATGCTAGATTTGGGTTTGAATAGATACTAATGTTGTCTTTTCCCAAATCTTGCCCCAGCTCAATATTGGTTCAACATTGTCTCTTAAACTACCAATAATTGCTACCTCAGTAACAGCATCCAACAGTTGTCAAGAATAAGTCCACCTGAAGCTGGGTAGCAGCAACCCATTGTGTAGGGAAGCATCTTATGGGCATCTAAGATGCCCTACTGCGGCTTGTTTCCCGCCTGCCTCCTTTGGACCAAATTAACAAAAACTACCTCCTTCCATCAAAGCAAGGCTTTACAAAGAGTTTTTCAACTGGGAATTCTTTCCAGCTCCCAAACTGTATCAGAGAAGCCAAAATGAAATAAAAAATAGGATCATCATCACTGAGGTCTCAGGATTAAGTACCTATACTCCTTCTTTTAGGTTATCCATCTTTCAAACAATGGAGACCAAATTCTCCCTTGATGATCATGTTTGAATTAAATTGCATCTCTCTCAACCTGTAATCTGCTATAACAAAGCTGAACTACAGTCTCAGACACAAGAGAGTCTTGGAACCAGCCTCTAATTAAGATGACCATTGGGTTTGCCTCTTTGGAAATGCAGAACAAGCCTAGGGGAATTTTTCAATATGTAGATAAACTTTTTACTATTATTGAAGTAAAAAGCGGCTACTCATTAAGAGTGTATGTAGGTGCCGTAAACAGGAAGAGAGTACCTCTGGAATAGTTCATGGTTCAGACATCAGAAAAAAAGCCATAAAATCTACTTGTCGAAAACAGAGTCGCTTATCTATTAACTTCTTCATAGGTAGGGAAAAGAAAATGTTACTAGTTTTCTAATCAGATATATCTGGAAAGAATTGTGAATACATATGACATATTAAAATATTTCTGTATTTTATGTCTACTTTATCTACACTAACCAAATGAAAATGACCTTGAAGATTAAAGAAAAAAATTCCCCATTTCTGATATTCTTGCAGTCAGTTAAGGGTATTAAAATCTTAAATAGTTAAAGTGATAGGTGACATTAGTCAATTTGTTCTTTGGTTTAAGGCATGACCAAGATTGTGTTTTTATTTTCCCTATTTTATGCCTACAGATATGATAAAAATATTTACAGAAATGAGCTGTTGCCCTAAAAATGTGAGTTAAACGGGAATTTTTCTGGGCTATGATATGAATATTTTACAGAGCGAAAGCTGATGCATCACACCAGAATGTCATGGGTTACAGAACCAAAGAAAAATGACAGAGAGCCCACTCTGGTACACCTAGAGTGGATTACACGCATGGGAGTTAGCCTTTCCTCGAAGCCAGGAAGCTCTGGTCCTGTGCGCCCCACGCTGTGTGACAGAGCAGGGTAAAACTGGAAATTAATCTCACGGTGCCACCAGGGCAGTCCATTAAGTGCAATTGACAGCCTCCCCTCTGCATTTTCAGATGGCTGAGAACCAAGTAGTTGCACATCAAAATGTGATTTTTTTCCCCTGCTTCTTGGCAAGGAGCCTTTATCTGTCATCGTTTCATGTCCTAAGAGGCCTGAGAGATGCTGCCATCCTTGGGCAACAGAGAATGCCATGCAAGGGGCTCAGAGCTTGAGTTGTTTCAGCAGATGCTGTTTTATGTTTTGCCAAAGAATGGCCCCTTTTATTTCTGTCATGAATGCAGTCTTTCTTTCAGTTTCTAAATGTTTTCCAGTATTAAAGCTAATCCTTATCTGTCATTCCTTTTGGATGATAGGCTGTCCCTTTGCCTTTGGAACCAGCATAGCCTTCACTAGGCAAATGTAGATTTGCAAAGAAATGGAAACCTCGTGTTCTTCACCTTACAGCTCCTGCTGATTTCTTTGGGGGTGGGGGATACTTCAAGGTCATAGTAGCTGAGCCAAGTTATTCCAAATATAAGAAAAAATGTTGAGATAGAAATGAGCACTTTTATTCCTTAAAGATCCTCTACTTAGGGGAATAGAGGGATTAGAGCGGTAGCTGGTTGAGGAAAATGCCAGAATGAACAAGGCAAGCTCAGAACAGTTTATTCATGTCTTTGTTTTTCGATGTAGAACCAGAAAGGACTGATGCAGGCCTGGATTAATGTAATCTATAGAGAGAGAGGCCCTCCTGCAAGGTCAGTTACCTCTTGCCAGACGTGTATTCAGGGATGGCTCCTCAGAAGCCCCAGGTATGCCCAGGCAGGATGGCATTCCCAGAGCTTCATAAGCTCTGCAGTTTTGCTCAGAGAGCTCCCTGATAGAGGAATTCGGAATAGTGAGTCAAAGTTGCTCTGATGAAATTTTGAGGGTGGTTCTATTTCTTGTCTCAAATCAAACTGCTCGAAAGCATTGCCCTAGTGATCTGATTTTACACACTAGACTAGCAATTTCTTATTTTAGGGCAGGCAGAGAGCTAACCAAACTTCAGAACTGGGACTTCTCCCGTTGTATTCCGCTAGAAACACTGGAAGTTTGTTTGTCCTGTCTGTCTATCCTGAGGCTGCTTCAATTCAACAAGGCTTTGCTTTTTAAGTGCAAAACCACTGTGCTAGTGACATAGGGATTGAAGAAGGGAGTGAAGAGCCCTCGCTCGTGGAATTCACAGACAGAGTCGATACTCCATATACAGTAACGTCAGTAAGGAAAGGAAGAAAGCTGTCAGCAATAAGAGGGGCAGAGTGTTAGCAAGGTCTCACAGATTTAGGTGGCTGCTGCCCAGGCCCTTCTCTTTTGCTGTTTGTGTCCCTGGTTGGAGTTCTCGTAGCAGCTGCCATCTACCTGCCCATTATGCACAGAGAAGGAACTTAGGAAGAAAGCAAGAAGCCACTACCCTATGTGGAGGGTACATATCCTTTTGGCCCATGGTCAGTTACTATTTTTGATCAAGGGCCTAGAAATAACCATCTGGGCAATCAACCTCTTGCATTAACATGCAGTGCTGGCCAAATCCACAGGCAGCTGCCTGAGTACTATTTAAACTGGGTGGTGAGATAGAAGTAGGTCCTGACAGGCAGTAGTTAAGGGACACTCATCTATTTTACCCATGTCAATGGTAATGATACTATAATTTTCTCCAAAACGTGGTCCTTTTGCCATGTTTTGACAAGCTGCTGGTTATTCCAGGGTCTGTATTATTGGAGCTATGTAGACTAGACATTGATATCCATATATGCATATCCATGCGCTTATATAGCTGTGTGTATATATGGATTCATGAGGGTCTGTCATTCATATTAAGGATGCACACTATGAAAAGTACTTTATTGTGTGATATAGAAAAATATAGACAAAATTTATAAGAACTCTAAGTCCAGAAGAGGTTGATTCACCTATCATTCCAGACCCTCAGTTTGTGTCTCTATCAAATGACTACTAGGAAGCAGTCTGTAACAAATATATATCATTTCTACATCTTCAATTCTATTAGTCCATCTTTCTAAATAGAAAATAAATATAATGTGAAAGACACATGAACTAGGTTAGTGATTAAGGGAATAAACATTGGTGTCAGATTTACTTTAAATACAATTACAGTTTCTGACATTTCTCAGTTCTGTGATCTTGGGGAATTTATTTAAATCTCTTTAGGCTTCAGTATCCTCAACTGTAATGTGGGAAATAGTAATCGTGACCTGCCTCATAGGGTTTTTGTGCAGATTGAATGTGGTAAGACATATATAAAGCATTTTGCAAAAATCATGGGGAAGTATAATTATTACAAAAATATTAGCTGCTATTTTGGTCATAGTTATGGGAGTAATAAACTGTGAAAAGCCAATCAGCAAAACTGGGTCAACCTGATTATTTCTTTTCACTGCCTGTTTGCTTTAAAAACTGTTGGCTGGATAACTGTTGCTTGTACTGGAGGAAAGTAAAGTACTGCATTTTTTTGCAAAGTTTAGAAGCAAATATGGAGATTCTCTGTATATACCACTGAAATTCTATTAGTCCTAATCATCCCCACGAATGAACTCTGGGCATTTATTGAATCATTTCATTGGCAGTGAAGGGGTGTGTGTGTGTGTGTGTGTGTAAAGTCATCTTGGTATTTCTGTGTCCATGGGAAACAGCCAGGAGCTGTGGATTGGAAGACAGGAGACTCGGGTTCAAGTGCTAACTTGCAGTGCCATTGGGGATAAGTTACTTAATCTTTCTAGTCTCAGTTTACTTCTTTGTACATTTAGTGTTTTAGCTATTTAAGCTGTCTTGGCTCCAACATAACCATGAAATTCTCTGACTCTTGATCATAAATGGATCCATGAATGACAACTTTTTCACTCTAAGAGATTGACTAGGATAAATTTTTGAAGTCTCATTCTAGTCTAGTCTGGTGTGTCTCAAAATAGGATCGGAAATCTCAAGACGCCAGGCAATGTCAAGTCAGTCAGCAGCCCCACAACCTCTTAGCCAAGGACTGCCTTGTCTCAGATGGCCCTGTCCCCTGTACCCCCTTCAGCCAAAACCCAATAAACGTTCATTGGAAACCAATTATCTGTTAAGGACTATGCTCTAGGCTAGAAAGCAAAAATGGAAAAATACATTGTCCTAATGAGGAAAACAAATGATAATTGCACTGTGTTAAATGTAGCAAAGAAAAACTCCTAAATATTCCTGGTAAGATCTGGTACATACACACAGAAGTACCTCTGGAGATGGGTTTTGAAGGATGTATAAGAATTCATCTGAGGGAAAAGGTAATAAAGGGGGTGGTGAAAGTTCCCAAGCAAAGGAAGCAGTGTTTGTAAAGATACACGTGAGAAATTACCTACATTCGGAGACAAGAAATGTCTTCATTACTGTGGAAGTGAAATACAGCATGTTGGTTAAGAGCCCAGAATCTGCAACCAGATGTCTACGTTCAAATCCTGGCTCTTTCGCCGAGGTGGGATCTGATGGGCAAATTATTTAGCCTCCCTGCCTCTGATTCTTCACTGGTAAACAGGAATGGTAAGGTTATTGAAAGGATACATTTTCAGAATATGCCTAGTAAATGTTAGCTGTTCTTTATTAGTGAGACAATGATTAGAGAAGAAACTGCAGAGGAAGACAATAATCTGATCATAAAGCAAGGCCATCTATGCTTTATCAGAAAAGTTCCGATAAGCCTGATGGGCTTTGTGCAGAGGAGTTTGATGGTCATTGTGAAAGCATTCGGAAGTGTGGATTAGAAGGCGAAACTGAAGCAAAAGGGTCCTTTTATGAAGAGTCAAGGACTATTCCAATGCTTTTGCTTAGGTGACCGAGTGAATTGTGACCATTAACATCTGGGGAGGGGTGCAGGTCCCGTTGGGAAATACAGTGGATTCAGTTTTGTTGTGTTGAAGTGTCTGTGGGACATCAGCTGGAGAAGTGCACTCAATGCTTGGAACAGTGCTGTCCAGTGGAAATCCAACACAGGTCTCAAATGCCAGTTATCTAGTAGCCACCGAAAATGTATAAACAGGTGATCGATGATTTTAATTTTAATTATACACTTAATTATATATTTTCTTTTATTTAGCACTCTATCTAAAATATGATTTCATCTTATAACCAATTAAAAAATTAAGATATTCTGTATTCTCTTTTTTTTTCATGCAATATCTGAAAATCCAGTGTGTATTTTACGCTTAGCACATCAAGCCACATTTCAAATGCTCAATAGCCCTGTGTGCCTAGGACCTACCATATAGGACAGCACAGTTCCAGAACACAGTAATGGATATAATTTATTTCTTTAACAATTATTAATTGAGAACTTATCAGGTTCCAGGCACTGTGCTAGGGGCTGAGAATTCAGTGGTGAATAGTATGGAAACAGTTTCTCCTTTGTGAAACTTACAGATTATTAGAAAACATGGCTTCTGGTTGCCTAAATGCTCCCAGTGTAAATTAAATGCCAGGGATGGCAGAGTGCAGGGGAGATTCCCCTCCCTAGGCACCCGCTCTGCCCGGAACCTCTCACAGTACATGCAGCTCCAAGCCACACAACGGGGACCCAGTTACGGAGCACAGGCATGGGCAACTAATTAAAATAAAACGCGGAGGTTAGTGCAAGGGGTCTCGGTTGCTTAGAGAGCAGGGAAGACCACGCTGAGCTGATGACGTTTCGGCCTCTGCTTAGTCCACCCTGAAGGATGACCAGGAACGAGACCAAGGAAAGGTGGGAGGCCGTGCCAGGCCGAGAGTAGGAGTCATGCCACAGCACAGAGGCCACAGCCTCAGGGCGGTCACGGAGCTCAGGGGGCTTCAGAGCGTGGCATGGAAGAGGACGCCCATCATGCCAGGAGGTTGACAAGACCGGGGCTCCTCCTGGGTGGTGGTAAGAGGGAGCAAGGTACAGACAGAGCTCTGGATATAATATCAGTGGTAGACAGAAAGGAGCCTGAGAAGGAGTCGTCAGAAATAGGGGATAAAAACCAGGAAGGAGTAATGCCATTAGAAGCCAAGAGGGAGAAAATTCCCTTTGTGAAGGGGCCAGTATTGCGTCAAAGGCAGCAAGAAAGTCGAGCAAACAAAGGGCAGAAACGGCTGTTGAGTCAGGCAATGCAGGAGGCACTGAGGAGCTGAGTGAGGACAGCTGTACCCAGCGGAGAGCGGGGTCGACACCAGATTGTGGCGGTTGACGAAAAGATGGAGTGTGAAAAACAGTAGGTGTTTCTGGGACTGTTGGGAAGGGAATGAGGAAGAGAATGTTCTACAAAAAGAAAGTGCATAGTAGTATCATGAGAGGTTTGTTTTCATCATGGGAGACGGGTGCATCTCTAAAATTCATATTCATATTGTGCCCTCTCCAACACTTATATCAAGATAAAGAAATAATCTCAGAAACAGGCAGGCCTGATACTCTTTAGAAATGGACGTAAGAGTGGAAAGGTGGTATTGAAGCCTTTTTGTTAATAATGCAGAATTTGGGGGCTTTTTGCTTGAATGAGCATCAAATCTAGATATATAGGATCAAGTCATCAAGAGACTCTAAGATGAAGGGCTTAGCAGCCACTTCCACTCCTCTCTTCTCCTCCATCTATGTCAGCCAAGTACTAATGAAGGCATGACTTTTTCATTCATCCAATAAATCATCGTTGAGCACTCACAATGTGCCAGGAGCTCCCGTGTCAGCTCAGCGACAGTGTGCTTATTGATAATTTACTCTGTGCTGGACACACTGTCTTCTGACTTAATTGAATGCATATTATTTTTCCCTTCCTACCATTGAGAAAACCTGAGACTCAGATTAAGTACACAACCCAGAGTTGCAAGGCTATGTCCATCGTCAGGCATTTTGGCCTAGAACACACACTCATAACCACCAGCCACGTAACAGGAACACACGGCAGATCTGCTAATGCCGCTTAGTCCATTTTCACGTCCCTTTGGAACTTTGGTCAAAAGTCTTTCTTGAAATTCTTCCACATTTTCTCTGAGCATCCCAGGACATGGGATTTGTCTTTTCATTATGCTTCTTTTGGGTCATTTGCATTATTTTCCTTGGATATTGCTATGTAGCATCCCTAGTTCATTTTCACATGCATGTTCTATGAAATCTGTATCATTGATGGAACAGTACCTAGTAGACATAAGACTTCCAATTCTGAGATTCTCCACCATCCTGTTGTTTATCTTCTAATGGCAGGGCCACATGAGGTTAGTGTCTCTACCGGTACAGGCTTGGCCTCCTAATCGTGGCTGGGAGGAGCGCCCTCCTGCATCTTTCTCTTTCCAACCGTTTGCCTTCCTCCATTCAGTTTAGAGTGTCAAGGTGATGACCAAAGGTGCCTGGCTTTTTGCCAAGTGTTATAGAAAACACAGAGAATGTATCTTCACTGTTTCACCGGTACCTACATTCCGAAGGATCGCATCAGAGCATAAGAGCTCCAGCAGATAATTAGCAACTGGTTCTCACAGCACCCCTGGGAAGTACCTGGGTATGCAGCAAAGATAAACGGAGTGTAAGTGAGCCTTTCCAGAGGGCAAGACAATTTCCTCCTCAGTGAAATGGGGACCATTATGCTGATCCACCTTACGGGGGTGTCAACCATCCACAGTCCAGCAGCCCTGGGAATTAGAAGCTGCACTCAGAGTACACACACACAGCCTTCTTGTATTGTATTCAGTTGGCATTCTCCTTCCCCTAACCTGCTTCCTACAAATCGCCGCATGCTGACGCTCTGCGGGCTTACCTTTGGTCCAGAGGATTGACGTGGAGCCTGCCTCCCCGAATCAAAGATTTGCCTGGATCACGCCGGAGGATAGAAGAACAAACCTGCCAGGTGTTGACGAGCCCATGACAAGCAACCTAAATGGGGTTCTGACAGGTCTTCACGGCCTCGGACAGAAACATAATGAATCAACACAGAATACACACTCAATAAGCTACAAGTCGAGCAGAAAACAAAGTGCAAGGATAAAGGGAACCACAACAGCTGGATCTAGCTCCACGGTAGGAATCACAGTGGCCCGACTGAGTGGTGCGGGGTGAAGCGTGGCCTTCCAGAAGGTTCCTGTCAACATGGCCTCCCATGGCCCACCTGCCTTTGGGCCCTGTTTATTTGCTGCCTTTGTATGTCCACCCTCTCCCCTACCACCTGGTTCTCGTCTCTGTGTGTAGCTGTTCTAGCTCTCTGATGAGTTGAAATTGTGAGCCTCAGGCAAGGAATATATCCTGTATTTTATTTTGATTCAGTTAAATGGTAAACACAGTCACAAAGCTAACTCTACCATTTCTACTTTACCTCTCCGCCCTTTGGAATTGCCTATGCATTTCCTTAGTGGCACACTCACCACTCAATTTCTTCAACTCTCATTGCTTCAGCACTTCTTCTTCAACTCCATTTCATGCAGTAGTCCTGTTTATTTATTCCTTCACAGACTAGTAAATCGTTTGCCAAAGAGGTAGTTGCAGGAGGTACCATAATAAATGTGAGTAGCATTTCTGGATAAAAGAAATCTTCTATATTCCCTCCTGACTCTACCGAAATCCCTGATTCTCCTAAAGATAAGTGGACAGAGATGGGGGCCAGCACATGTCGAGGGGAGGCTGAGGGTAAAGGAAAAGCAAATGGAATGATCATCACATGTGAAGTCAAAGGAAAAACAAAAATTAATAAATACACCATTCAAAGAAATTTCTTTCCAAATAAAATCCCAGAGGCTCTCGCTGGAAAACACCACTACCTAATAACTTTTCTCCCAAAAATACGCAGTGCTGTGCTCCCAACCTGCTGGACCCCGTTGAGGGAGGAGTAGTATTAAGACTGTCACCTCTTACCTTCCAAATGAGTTGAAATAACTAATGCAAACCCTAGAAAAGGGGGCTGAGGAAGGCAAGTAAATTAGAGCCAACAGTTCTTGGGACAATCACACAAACTCCTCAAACCCAAGTGACTAGAAAGATTCCATGTTTTCATTCATTAGTCAAACACTTTCCAGCAAGTGTTTGTCAGTCGATTGCTTGCATCCGGGAGAAATTGTTTCAGTGACTAAGATGAAATTTATAGGAAAATGAGGTTCTAAAGCTGCATTGAATAAAAAACAAACAAACAATGCAAAGCAAGTTATAAATATAGCAATAAATGACTTCCAGGACTCCTCTTTCCAAACAGCATGCATTAAAATGGCTGGAAAATCGTCCATTGTAGAGCTAAACAAAGATGCTTCATCTCTCATCCCTTCACATTAAGTGAGAAAATAGCGCCAAGCAAAGAAATCAACAATAACTCTCCTCAGCAAGCTTCAGAAAAATTTTCCACAGCTCAGGTCATTGATATCAAACAAGAGGAAGTTTGAAGAACTCTACCCAGAGCTCCCAGTTGTGTTCGCGGTGTGCGTAGCTATAGACAAGCATGCACTCAAAAGAAGTCAGGCTCAGAATAAGCTTGTCAGAGCTAATTTAAAAATACTACGCTGTTTGGAGACGCCTCATTGTGAGAATAAACTCTGCTTTGGGGTGGTTGGTATAAACAAACACCATGTTTTAAATTTATGGATTAATGTTTCCTTGATATTTTGTACAATAAATGGACGGGGTGCTGTGGGAGGTATGAGAACATAGAAACGAAGCAATATATTCACTCCTTCAATGGAAATGAATAAAACATAAATTTAAAATAATAAGCACCAAGCTACAATATGTTTTTTGCCTGAATTATCCAATTTAGGTATTTACATATATTAAAGTTACGGTCAATCCTCCATATCACTTTTGTGCTGTATAAATCTGGTAGAAGAGAGACCCAGGGCATTACTATATTATTTATTCATTTATTTGCAAGATTTATATAGCATATCGTCTCCAAATAGCTAGCGGCATTTTTTTCAGAGTACTCTACGCTTGCAATATTTAATATTAGGACCTTGGAAAACCACAAGTGAGTGGGAGTTTATGTTGACTTTTTGGGTGTTGAGGCTGTGTGGAGGGACAAAATAATATGGGTTTATTTTAATGAATTTCAATTAGAAAATAAAAGAATAAGGGACACAAGGTTCGGAAATCTCTAATTCATAGGGTGAAGAACGGCCATTCTGTGTCCTTAAAGATACTAAAGTAATGTTAATATTGCATATAAAAGCCTGTTAAGGCCCTGTCCTTGGCTGGAATTGATGCTGATCACATTGCAAGGTAGCGTTATGGTTAGGTAAGAAGCACAGCAGCAGCTGAAGAAAAAAATCTGATTTATTTTTTTCTGGTAAGGGCCTCCGAGGACACATCCTTGGCCCATGTGAGCTGCTGTTCCTCACAGTTGCCTGAGTTCACTTGCTCCCTTCATTGCTTCTCTGAATGATTTTTAAGTAAATATCCCAAACTTGTTTACACCACAGCCCAAATACTCTAGTGCTATAGAATGTCAGATGCTTATTGAAGGACTAGAGTTTTGAGGCCCAGGGCATCGAAACAGGTTGACCACCATCACATATCCAGTTAGCTTTTTCTTTTTTTCCCCCAAATAAACTAGAGAAGAATTCCATTCCTCTAAAATGAGAAGAGAATTTTGATTTGCAGGTGTTTCCTTCAGAAAGAAAATATGATCACTGAGCCTTTGGGCTTTGGTACCATGTTAAAGGGAATTGCAAGTTTGGGTTTTAACCTCAAAGAATAACTGAAAACCCTCGAGGCTCTCCACTCCAGGCGACCTCACAGGCCTTTCTATCCATACCTCTGTGGCTATCGCTCTTCAGAAGCTGCCAGCACCTTGGAAAGACTTCAAACCATATCACTGCAACCATGGCCGGAGTTGACAGGACCTCTTGGTAACAGCAGCCAAGTGATCTGTCAGGAGTTTTTGTTCCGTACCTGAACTCATTCTTGGCTGATAAGGTTAAACCTGCTCTTCTTGCCCATTTTTGCACCCTAAAATGCGACAAGGAATTCCACAAGTTGAGTGGCGCTCTCAACCACCACTACTCCATTGGAGCCTGCTTCGTGGCATTCTGGCGTGCACAACCAAGGCTCATAGAACTCTCTCACCTCCTCCCCGGAAACGGATCCCCTATTAATTTAGCAAGGTTTTCTGCTTTTATTTTCAGGGTTAAAGGTACTCAGACTAGAAAAAGATATCAAAGAACTGTGCGGAGGCTCTTTTCCCGTTATTCCCTTCTCCCTCCTGATGTTGTAGAAGGAAACCATGTCTAGGGGTTTTAAGGCTCAGTTCCAACACTGGAATTGGCTGCTTGTGTGCATTTAGACAAATCACTAAACCTCTTTGAATTGCAGGTTCCTCTATTCCAGAGATCTCCTGTGTACCTTGTTGGCAATATTTGTAAGAAAGTTTTGAAAAAGTTTAAAGAGCAGTCCAGTACAAGTATAGCATGGTCTTGCAGTTAGAGAAGTCAGTGCTGTTCAATTTGTCCTTCCTTTCATCTTGTCTCCAATTTTGTATTTGTTGATTGATCCATTTATTCAACCTTCTCGAATTAGTTCCAACTACGTAGCAGGTACTAAGGTAAGTCCTGGAGAATTAAAGATTAATAGCACTGAACTCTATCCTCAAATAGCTTACGATCCGGAAGGAGAGCTGCACTAATCCAGGGAATCTGCAGCAGCTTTAGGGATCAGGGAAGACATCTTGGATGAGGGGATACTTAAAATGAGATTTGGAGAGAAAATGGAGTAGACGGTGAGTTGAAGAAGTGAGGAAGGGTATCTCCATTAAAAGAGAACAGTGTGTACCAACGTTCAGGGATGGAATAGCATTAAGTATCTGGGAATTCAAGTTGGCTTGAGCCTTGTTATTGCTACCACATAATTTGAGCGGTGGAAAGAGAAGAGATACACCAGGAAATGAGGCTGGAACAGTGGTCAGGGTTTGGGTGACAGCAGCCTTTCAAGTCATATTAAAAATTTGAACAATGATTTGCTGCTGCTGCCGTTTAAGGGAAGATCAAATCTGGGTCTTGGATGTCTGTGGGGACCAATTGTTACAGAATCTGTTTCCATTTTGAGATCACCCAAATCTGATTCCCTAATACCCTAAAACATATATGTAAATCCACTGGTTTGAATGATTTCCTTCATGATGATATAAGTTTTAATCCACAATAAAATGCGGGTAATTTGAGTTTCAAAAAATGGGTAGGTGTTCAGTGGCCTGGTTTGAATGAGGTGTTTGATTAAAATCCAAATGTGAAAAAATAGAACTTCACACTCAAAAGCCACAAGCACAAGGATCATTAAATTGGGCTTGCTGGGGCAGTTCCAGCCATTATGTCATGGACAATACTGGTGTGATGACTGATTTAGAGGATCATTTCAAGATATTTGTTTTTAAAGAAATGGAGAAAAAAATGGAAAAAGTTGATAATGACTTTCTTGGCAATAAGTAAAGACATTCATATTTACTTTGCAAAGTATTTAATTTCTTTGCACAATCTCAAAATAATATGTAGCCAGTGTGGTGAAAAACCGACCCTACGAAAGATGATTTTTAGTATGGTTATATGTTGATAATGATGACGAATGTGAGATACCCCAATACTTCAGCAGATATGGTGACTCTGCTATGTCTGTTTCTATGTTCTCCACGTTTCTCACGTGTTCTAAATGATTAAAATGTGTTGCAGTTAATCTACCTCTAAATAAAAGTAAAACAATTAACAATTGGAAGTTTTAAGGGGAAAGATTTTAATTGCTGCTGTTGTTTTTAAAGGCTTGTGATTTTTATTAAATTTTCAAATCCCTGTTTCTATAACTTATTGGTGGTATTGGTTGTATTTTATTAATTCAGACAATAAACATTCACTATGTGTCCAGTACTTGTAAATGCTTGGTTTTATTTCTCTTTTCCTCCCCTGCCTCTTCTCCCATTACCTCTTTCCCTTCCTAGCATTCCCCCACCTCCTTGCCCCTCCTTCTCACCCCCTCCTCCTCATCTCCCCTCCACCTTTTGCTATTTTTTATTTTCCCATGAAGTGTTTGGCACTGATTTTGTCAAGCTGTCAGAAATCATTTCAAAGTCTCTTCTTTCTTATGTTTGGATACAGAATTTCACCCCAAGGGAATTAATTTTAATTTCCTGCCTTTTCCTGACTCTTAATAACTAATACCGCCACTCTAATCCACATCTATCCCATACAGTTTATTCATAATCTTTGGAAATTAGTTAAAATTACTTAAAAATACTTGTCTTCTATTTACACAGGAATAGCAACTTAGGTTCGCTGCCTGGTGTTTCCTTTTCCAAGTTAAGCTGAACAATTTCTGTGCCTTAAAATTCAAAAGGCCCGCAATAGATAATTTTATAACTTTTCTAACCAGATACCCGTGTGGAGGTACATAATGATTATTCATTTGAGACCAATATACATACAGTTATAAGAATCTTTTACTTCTCAGTAAAGCAATTAGTAATAACATTAAATCCAAAGGTCTTTTTTGTTTTTATTTTTTAATAAGCATTTTTACCATGCTCTTTCTGGTTAAAAAAAAAATACACTACACTCAATGTTCTGCAATATTTATGTTTTAGCCTCTGTAATGTTAGCAAGATATTAATATATGCATGAAGAGTTGTAGTCAACGTAATTACAGTGGCAAAGTGATAAACACATAGCTATTTTGCCTGGTAATATAATGTATTTAGCACGTGTATTTGTTCAACAGTTCTAACTTTAATTATATTTTGCCATTTGGGATTTTTAGACATATAACAATCATAGCTCTTCTCTGGCTATTAGTCTAAGAAGATTACTTTCATTATAAAAATAATCCAGATTTGTTTCTTTATTTTTTTCCTCTTGCCTTACGAGTGAACTACAAAATGATAACTGTCTGCTGCTGGTATCGTGTGCCTCATTTGACTGCTAAGCAAGTCATCCCCCATCGCTCCGTGGCAGGGAGAGACGCTAAACAGGGGTTTGGCCCCAGGCTGGCTCAGCCTCAGGGCTTGTGCTGTCTGCTCACACACAAACTTGGGGTCCCTCGCTATTCCTCCAGACCCTGGTTCCAGACCGGAGGGTCTCAAGTGTGTTGGTAAACAAGGTAACCCAAATTAGGTGGCCGATGGGTAGTGAAGATGCTGAATAGGCGCAGAGGGTGACAATTCCTGACCGCCGGGCCTAGGCCTTTTGTACTCAACCGTGGTGAAATAAGCTTTCAGGAATTTTGTCCTGTCAGGGAATGAAGAAAAGATGTGGATAAACCCCAAAGGAGTTGAGTGTCTAAGTCTATGGTGAGCTCATGCTCCATCAGTGAAGATTCGAGAAAACAGAGCAATTCCTCTTTTGAAATCTGGTTATTCTGTGACGTGTTCATTATTCTGGTGTTGAAGCAGAATGCAGCGAGGCCTTGAGCGCCAAAGGCCCTCTCCCCTCTCCCGTGATCTGGGCATGGGAAGCTACCTCTGCAAAGCTCCTTCAACGAGGCCAAGGCCCTTCTCTGGTGAATTCCTTTTATACAGCAGGGTTAAGGTTTTTAACCTGATTAAAGGTTGTTTTTACTTTTATTGTTTTGACATCAAAGTTTTTTAATACAACTGTTGATCCCTGATAAATAGAACTGAGAAGCACAGTGTGATTGAAGAGACAAAAGTTCTTTCACATTCATTCATTGTGAATCATTTATGTGTTAGATGCTGGAAATACAAAGATTAAAACTAACAAGCAGGTAAACAGAAAACACCTGCCCTGTAGGAGCTTGTAGTTCTTTCCCTTTGCGCTTTCATTTCTAACTATGGCTGTCAGTGTGTGAATGTGTGGCTATGTGTGCACATGCACACACAGCTTTTATTTATTTTATTCCCTTTCCCCCACATTTAAAACTAAAAAGAGGGTATGTTCATCATGTCAGAGGAACCAAATCAGTGGCCTTAGTAATATCCTCCTCACACAGGTATGAGGTTCAAAGCATCCTATAAAATATGTTCTGAACCTAATAGAACCGAATAGATGTAGTCGGATGTTTTCAGTTTCCATCCTGCTGTCCTTCTGCCTTTTTGCCTAACCTCTTTTCTTTCGAGCCATCAGCCTGGTTGGAGATCACACCCCTCCCCTGGCATATTGCCTGCAGTCCCGGCCTCATCCCAGACAGCTCTGGCCAGAACCCTCCTCTGGGCCCGTCACTACTTAAAACTAGAGCCTACTAGTGATGGAGGCTCTCACTCTAAGTAACAAGATTCTCTTGGCATAAGTATCTGATTTTACATCCAATTTTCTAGTACCCCAAGTTCCACCAGAAAATATAAACTTTTCATTGGAAATTCTTCAGTGGCTTTGGTAGATAGAGCATCCTACCATTTATTTCTGATTTAACAGTTTGGTAAGTCATGATTTTATTTTTTCTTGGATAACTTCTATTTATACCCTTGAATTAAGGGTGAGCGATAGCAGAACTCCTGTCTGGAACAACATGGGTCCCTAATGTGGTCAACAACCCCCTTATTAAAACACACACCCTCTTGCACGCACATGCTCATTTATCTTTATATTTTTGCAACTGTGGTTTAGCCATGACTTATTCTGGCAATGTTTAAACTACAGATAAGAAACCACCATAAACTTGTCACGGTTTTCCCATTAACAAATTTTGCATCAGTTTGAAAGGAAATGCAACTGATGAAGCAATCGCTATGTCATAAATTATAGGTATATCTGCTATGTATTACAAGGAGCCAAAGAGTGAAATATCACGGGACTCTTTAATATATACGTGCATTCTGACAGAGAAGGAAAAGCACCACTTGGGAGTGTTTAATCTCCTTTGGCTTTGTTATTCTCTTTCTTGTTTGTGCCAGTTTGAAATACTTGGTTCTTCATTTTGTGGCTGTCTGCAGTTAGTGGGGCATTTACTTACAGAATAGAAGGAACTGAAGCTTAGTCTTGTGTGTCTATGCACACAAGAATACCGTGCTCCTTTGAGTCTATAGAAATGGAAAGAGCAATACAATAGAAACATTTGTTTTGTTTCTGGTTCTTATATTTGTTCTGTGTCCTGTGACACAAACCTTGTATTTTTTTTATTTTTCAAAGATACTTAGGTTACATAAAAAATGTATGGGATTCCCATATGCCCTAACCCCTCCCCCTCCCACACTTTCCCACATTAACAACATCCCTCACCAGTGTGGTACATCTGCCACGATTGATGAACATGCATGGAGCATTGCCACCAAATGTGGACTATAGTTTACATTATAGTTTAAACTCTATCCTGCACAATTTTGTAAATTATGACAAGATACACAGTGGCCTGTATCTGTCACTGTACCCTCATCCAGGACAATTCCAATGTCCCGAAAATGCCTCCATATCATACCCACTTTTCCCCTCTCCCTCCCCTCAGAACCTCCAGTGGCCACTGCCTCCACATCAGTGATAAAAGTTCTTCAATTGCTAGAAAAACTATATAGTAGAATAACAATATGTCTACTACAGTCCATCGTTCATTCTCCAGTCCTGAGGATTCTGGGATGGTGATGCCCACTCTGCCTCTAGTTGAGAGGGAGCTCAGATCCCATGGGGCAGGTGGACAGGAGTATCTTGCTTGCAATTGTAAACTCTCTCTGTCCCTTTGGATGGTCATTGTCCATCATCATTTCCTTGTTAGTTGTCCTAGATGAGTCCAATGAACTAGAGAATGGGTGTTGCAACTCTGTTGAGATTCAGGGCCTGACTGGCACATTGAGAGCCCAAAGATTTAAGTCTCTTGAACATAAGCCTATCAACTCTAGTACTAACTATAGGTTCAAATATAGGAGGCAGAAGAGCCATGTGTAGGGAAACCACAACTGAGTCCAAATCTGTCATACTGGGGAGCATAAATTCCAAAGTAGTGCCCTCTGACATGGTGCCAAACTCCTGAGCTGTCAGCCCTGCCTATAGTTCCTGGATGTTGCTGGAGCTCCTTAGGAGCCCTACTATTTGAGGCAATATTTACTGTGGCAGTTGATGAGATCCTGATGAGATGTGTATAAGCGTAACCTCTGGAATGACCTCCGAACTCACTTTGAAGTCTCTTAGCCATATAAACTCATTTGTCTTTACCCCTTCCCTTTTTGGCCAAGATCTTTTTCCAGTTGCATTGCTAGTTGGTGCTTGGTAGTAATCCCTTGGTGCCAGGGAGGCTCATCTCTGGGAGTTATGTCCCACACGGGGGTGGGTGGGTGCGGGAAGGTAATTCATTTATATGCTGAGTTTGGCTTAGAGAGAGGCCACATTTGAGCAACAAGGAGGCTCTCAGGAAGTAATTCTTAGGCAACCTAAGAGTCTTAACCTAGGCTAGGTTTCAATTTCAAAAGAAAAGGTTCATAAGTACAGTCATCAATATCAAGGGCCTGTCAATGGTCCATCCTCTTTCACTAGTCACTGCCCCTGTACTTGGGGGATTCTTGCTGTCCTATTAGAGACTGTGGCAGAACTACCTAGGATGGGAATTAGATATTCTTTCGGTTATTGTGTGGATCTCCACCCACTGTGACAATACCCCATGAACACTTGAACTCTTTCATATGCCTTATAGGTATTACCCAGGTGAACCTCTTTCCACACATCCCCCATCACTGACACCATGCACCAATGTTCTTTCCCTGCCACAATTGTAACCCTTCTGTGATCCAAAACTTCTTCACAAATGAAGCCAACAAAATAACCAAATCAAATTAATAAGAAAATGAAATAATAACGATAGTTTTAAAAATGACAAATAAAGTACAAAAAATTAAAAAGAATTTGAAATAAAATTTTAAAAATAAAAAAAATAAATAAATTTTGGCATTATGCCTTTTATCACTGTAAGATTTGTTGTCCTGTAGGTACAGTGACATTTTCTTCCATTTGTTCCCCCAGTGTCTTTTATTTTTTTCATTTTATCTTCAAGGAAGCTTTAGGTTACAGAAAAGTCATATATGGAATATAGGGGATTCACATATGCCCAACATCCTCTCCCTTTTCTTCTTTCCCCTACTAATAACATTTTATGTGTGAGTGGAACTTTTGTTACAATTGATATACAAATATTGAAGCATTGCTACTAACCATGGTCAATGATTTACATTATGGTTTACATTTTGGACCATAGACTTTTATAAATTTTGATGAAACTCAGCATGGCCTGTATCCATCATTGCAAGATCATGTAGAACAATTCCATCGCCCCAAAAATGCCCCCTGTTCCATCTATTCTATTCCTCCCTCCCCCTCCCTTCAGGACACACGGCAACCACGAAGCTTCACTCCTTGAAGAACAAGATTCATAGTTACTTGCAACAGCATTGAGGGCTTGACATACTGGCCTGTCCTCCCCTATTAGGCACTGCCTATGCCCCTCTATTTGAGAACCTAGCAAGACTCCCCAGGATGGGAGTCCAACACCTTCCCATTCATCGTGTGGGTCTCCTCCCACTGATATAATGCACTATGACAGGATGAACAGTCAGGTACTCCCTAGAAGCCTGCCCACATGCCCCCCTCATCCAACACCCTAAACCAGTAGCCCTCCCCTGCTGTATTTGCCGAAAAAGCATTCCCAATGTTGTAGTTTCAGCCACATGCCCGCAAATCTTCAGAGACAAACTTTGTATTTTTTTATATTCTATAGCGTACACTGCAGTTGAGCCTGCAAAATGATGACTGCAAAAACCAAAACAAAACTCTGTCTTGGCCATTACTGATGTCCTAGTACACTCTCCATCCATTGTGCAGGGTGCTTGACGTGTGCCATGCATCCTGCCGTGTTCTGCCATGTGTAACACATACCATTCTAATCTTTTTTTTAAAAAAAAATCCATCTCATTGTTAAATCAGTTTTTGAAAATAGGTATTCTACGAGGAATAGAATTTCAAATGTTAGTGAAATTATTCAAAATAATCATTTAGAAAAATTAAGTTTTGGTGAAAAGGCTTATGTTGATTGATTTTGTAAAGTGTATGATCTGCTTCTGGTTTTGGGTTTTATATTTTGCAAAGCCTGATACAGGAATATACTGCCTTCAGTTTGTGCTCCAAATCTTCTTTGAGAAGCTGAATGTCTTTCTTGCAGAATTGTAGTTTGGATTTCATAATTTCAAATTGCTGTTAGGTGTGCATAATTTCTGGTCTTTGACATGCTGTCCTATATCATTTAGTTGTTTAATCGCTTATTTCTCAAATTTGTTTTGCAAATTTGTGGCCTCTGTGTATTTTTAATCATTTTTATTTTTGGTACATTAAACATTACTATATGAGAATAAATTAATGTTTTACCATGATATTTGGTGGGGTAAAATAAGAGTGAATATTTGCTCAGTAACCCCTGTCAATATATGCTTAACGCTTAATTAGTATGTTAACATATTTTGTTGAAGTTTTTAATCAGAACTCTCATTTGAGCATCCCTGATATATTGAGATATTAATATATTGTAAGTTTAAACTGCTATTCTTTTAAAGGCATGTGCAACAGTTTAAAATAATAAACATATATGTACAGCTAACATTGTTCTTTAAAAGCAAGTTTAGTAGGCGTGCACATTAGCAAAAATCGAAACAAAAGAAGCCAAATGCAATCATTTCTTCTTAAAATACTCTCTGATGCTATTGGCACATTTTTTTTTTTTTTGGTTTAAATTACGCCAATTTTGTTTATTACATGCTATGATCTGTGAACTGCCATGAAAAACTCATTTAGTCCTCTGATTAGCTATGGGGTGAAAGGCTGTGCAGTTGGAGCACCACTGCCACAGAATATTGAAGTAAAAATAGGTAAAAAGTGTTGATGAAAAGATAGTTTCTCTAATTTTGTACTTTTCATGGTTGCTTTTTGGATCCATGGAAGTAAACTTCCCACATCCATGTGTGTGAAACCATGAAACATAAATCCATAAAACCGAGGAAAGGTCCTTATAGGAAACATTTGAATGTCGTTATTTTTCTGCATCACAGTCCAGCATTTATAATAAACATGTTTCTGAGCAAAGTGAGCATGAAAAAAGTCTAGTACAAACTCCATAAAAGGCTGCAGAGTAGAGGAAATCTGTAGCCAATAATGACCAAACAAAAATCTTTAGTTTTGAGCCCAGATAATTTTAGCATTTTAAATGATTCTGCATGTGCTGGATATTAATAGAAACAGCATAGAAACAAGTTGAGTGGGTTCCTAAAATAGTATAACTACAAGTTCCTTTCATTGATAACCAATCGATATCAAAACTACAGATAATATCCAATGAGGTTTTGCTGGGTGAAATTTGAATAGCTGAATGACTTCAAAAGTTTGATCTACAGGAGTCAGAAATGAAAATTGTCTGAAAAGTTTCCACAAAGATAATATAGATCTATTTTCTGATATAATGGGCCAAACTGTCCTTTTTGCTAGGTCATTATTGGTCAACTTAGGGACTTAGAAATATGACTTATATAGATAATGGCCCTTTTACAGAAACTGTGTACTTACAATGTGAATTCCTTAGGATTGCTCTGAATACCATGTATGGTCCCACAGAAAGTCATGGACTGCTTCTAATGTCCTAAGTTTGTTTCTTCCATATTTATAAAGCACTAAACGTTTTTTGAGGAACCTGTTAGCTAGAATATGTAAATTCTGCCAATGAAAGAACCGAGGAACCAAAGGATCTACTCAGACTTACAAAACAAATACTTGCCAAATCAGGATTCACAATTTCCAAGCCATTGCTTTCAAATCCATCCTGTTCCGTGAGCATACAGACCAATTTTGACAAAATGGAACATGCCTATATTTATAATCAAGAACTCAAGCTTTTCAGAATTCCAGACCGAGTTCGATTTCCCTGTTTGTTTCCTAAAATTGCTTATTGAGACAGTTTCTGGCTATGACCAAAGCTGAAAACATATAAGTATTCCAAGAAAGACCACTTGCTGTTTTCACCCAACTCACAGCAGGAAATGTTGGCAAGAATATAAGACTCTTCTTGGATGCCTTCCCACTGACTTCCAAAGAGAATGGATAAGCAGTGCACGAATACCCAAACATTGTAATTTTTATCTTCACTAAATCCTTATACAAACTTTGAAAACCCTGATCACCACTCATTTATCTACAGAGTAAATTTGGAAAGGACAAAGGAAAGTCAACGAAACACCGAGTTGGCAGGAGAGTGAAACGTTGAATTCAACGCTTGGCTTTGAAAAGTGCTGCCATGTCTCTGCTCTGAGATGTTCTCTGGGCAAGGAAACCTGATGATAAGTGAGGAGAACGTGCTGCGTTTGGTGTCTGTGGAAGTGGCAGGGCTAAGGGTTGTGGATGAGTGTCCTCAGAATCCCATCATTATTCACCTGGAACTTAGTCACCTGAGCTGATAAAATGGGTGTCATAGGAGCATAGAGGATGCTCCAATCCACAATAGTGCTTCATAGCCTTTAAGCTCTCCATAATACAGAGGTTCTTGCCAACACTAGTTGCTCTTTGTGGTGATTAGGAAGCCTGCAACAGCAGAAAAATGTGGAGGAAGCAAAAGTTTAAACCCGGGGTAGTCATTTATTGAGTTTTCAAGTATTCTTTGATGTATAAGGGGCAGGGGAGGGCAGGAGAGATGAAGAGATGAATCCTGTGTTCAATGCAAACATAAGAGGTTATTTAGACTGGCTTTCTGTCTGTTAGATGAAATACAAATTATTTTGGATACTTAACTATCTTGTGGAAAGAGGAGATTCTATGACTTTAGATTGTTTTACCCAAAGGCAGTGGGCTAGACTAGTTCAAATCTAGGGATTTTTTAAAATCCTAGAATTCTGTCTATTTCTCCAATAATAAAATCTTTTTTTTTTCTTAGATTAGATATAAAACAATCTCCTGAGTATTCATATCTAAAAATTTGTTATTGCTAATTATACTTGCTGAGTGACATTTATGTACAATGTCATTTTAAAAAGTTACAGTGGGTAACAGTGAACCTAGAGGTGGATGAGGGTTGTGGTTAATAGTAAAAACACAAGAATGTTCTTCTATGAACTAGAACAAATGTATGTCATTATTATAAGGTGGTAAGAATATGGTGATGCATGGGAAAACAAAATTAATGTAACTTATGGACTATAGTTAACAGCAATATTGTAATATTCTTGCATCAATATCAAAGAAGGTACTATATCAGTGCTAAGGGTCAATAATAGGGGATTTTTTCTTTTGGACTAAGGAAAAATGTTAAAAAAAATTTACTGGGGCAATGACTGCGCAACACTGTGATGAAAGTAACAGCCACTGAGTGTACACTTTGGATAGAATGTGCAAGGCATGGGGCTGTATAACAGAGTGAACCATGTGGTAGAAGATGGACTGTGGTTAACAGTACAAATATGAGCTTGTTCTCTCATGAACTATTAACAAATGTACAATACTAATACATGGTGTTCATAATAGGGTGTGTATGGAAAAAAATACCAAATGCAAGCTATGGACCATAGTTAGTGGTAGTACTGTAATGATGTTTTTTCATAATCTGTCCCACAACAATGCAAAGTGTTGGGGGAGGGGTGACGTAGGGAGTTTTGCACAGTTTGCATGATTGTTTTGTAAGCTCACATCACTAGTAAAAATATTTATATATTTAAAAAGCCACATTGGTCTTGCACTAAGAATTATAATATTGTTATTTACAGACTTTGGGTTAATAGAATGGATAGTGGTATACTTGTTTGTTATTGACCTAAGATGGACTTTAACTCTGAAAAAAACAAACCATGTTTATCTTATTCCATATTCCTTATAACTTTACTATAGTTAGTCTATAGTAACCGTAATATAACTTTTTGGATATGTTTTTCCGTTGTTTGAAGACATGTCACTTTTATGAACTTCAGGAGACATATTAGACATAGAAAACTTTAAAATTTAGAATTTAAAACTCGAAGGATTCCAAAGCTTTGAATTGTTTTAGAATGGAATGGGTAAAGATCACACAACTAAAAGAAAAATTTATTTTTAAAAGTTATTGGTGAATTAATATACCATTGATATATATTAGGAGTGGGAATAACTATAACTATGTTCACAGCTTTTTGATTTCTTGTAGACTTATATAATATGGAATACCCCTAGTTTTGTAGATAGAAGCATTTATTTTGTTTATTCATTGAACAAATTATTTATTGAAAAAGTACCAGAGCTAGTATATAAAACAGAGAAGGTCCATGTTTTCATGGTGATTATGTCCTAGTGGGAGAGGAAGAAAATGAATGCACCAACAGATATAATAATTTCCTGTACAGCTAAGTTCTATGAAGGGAGTAAGATAGGGTAATGTATTGGAGATTGGCTGGACTGTAGGGAAAATATTTAGAAAAAGTGATGTAAGAGAAAGCCTCTCTGAGGATATGGCGTTTAAGCTGAGACATGACTGATGAGATGGAGCCAACATGTGAAGATCATGGGAATTAAGCAATGTGGAATCTGACTCTAGAATGTGCTTCACAGATGTAAAAAGCAAGATTATATTAATAACCACCTTGCCCATGGCTAGAATTCTTCCACAAATTCCCTAAACTTCCTAGATACCCTGTTTGCATATCAACCAAGCATTTGGTCCTACTTCCAGGCAAGACTCTCTAAGACTATAGTATCTTCTCTCTTTAGTGAGATTGCAGAGGCAGTGACTATGGCTAAATACTAAACTCCTTTCTCATATCTGGGTACATGATAGACCACATTTCCCAGCTTCCTTGGCAGTTAGGTGTTGCCTCTTACAGTTAAGAGGATGCCAATGGGAGTGTTGCGCTCCCACACAATCTTCCCTCCTTTTTCCCCATTTGTTGAATTCAGTGAACATCAAGGGCTAAAAGAGGGTGGATCCACAGGATCGATGGTGCCTGAGTCCCTGAATAGCCATGTGGGAGGTGACCAGCTAATCAGGAATACTTATTTTGGACTGTACATCAGTGAACATGAACATGTCTTTTATTAAGTCACTGAGGTTTAGGGGTTTATTTGTTATAGCAGATTATCTAATATCCATACTGAATTTTCTTCTTCTAAATATACTCCCTCAGAATATAATCTCTGTGTTCTCACTCCTATTCTGACTAAGTATCCTATGACACAGCCCCAAAATTGCCTTCTGCTGCCCAAATGTCTGCATTTCTCTGATTCAGAGTTAATGAGTGGCGTATTTCAGAGGATGATGGCCTACAAGCCCAGAGGCTATTGGTAAGTGCCTGTACTCTCAGAGTATGAGAAAATAGCAGAGACAGATTCCAAAAGCTGTGACATTTTGTTCCTTACATGGCTTTAAGCATACTCTCGATTAATTCATAGGAAAGCTTCCAATAGCCCAAGTGCCATGCTCTTTCCTAGGTAGGAGAGACTGATTCAGATTGTCTCTCAGGTAGTGACTGATTCAGCAACTCTTGAATCAGAGAGGATACAAGGTATGACTTGCTCAAATTGAAATGGTAGCAGTGTAAAATATGAACCATCTATTTGAATTAAATGTCAAATTATCCCTCTCTTTCTTACCATATGGACTCTCTCTCTCTCTCTCACAAGGCTCTTTCTCCTTTTTCTTAACATCCTTCCATTCGTCTTCAAGTGATAAGTAATTTAGTGCTTACATTACAACTTCCATGGTGAATGGTTAGCTCTTATATTGAGAATGGTAATAAACTGTGTCCAAGAACTAAACAAGGAGAAAGAGATTTAATGTGCAACTGCAGACACATGAGTGAGACATAATAGACAAGCTCCCTGACTGTTTTGCATAGCACAGAGAAGGGAAAACATTTCTTCCTTGAAGACCTTTCCATTCTCAACTTATGATTTGGGGGTCTAAAGGACTTTAGAGATACCAAGTACAAATTGTCACTATTCAATGTGTAGGTTCAAAAATTGAGGCTGAGAATGTCTGGCCTTTGATGCCAGACAGACCAGGCTCTGAAACTTGGTTCTGCTGCTTTTTATTTCCATGTCTAGGTCTCAGTTTTCTCAATGGTGATAATATTATTCACCTCACAGTGCTATTATCGTAAGACCTATGTAAAGATTTTGACAGATAATACTAATAATTTTAATTAAAATGTTAAGTAAATAGGAAAATAAAATTTATTAAGCACTTATTATTCACCAAGCACCCTTTTAAGTATTAAATGTGTAGTCTTATTTAATCCGCACAAGAGTCCTTAGTCATGAACTCTATTATTATTGTCATTTTATTATAGAGGAAACTCAATAAAGAGATTAAGTAACTTTCCCACAATGGGCTACAAAATAAATAGTTCCTACTACATCCCTAGCCAGATTTTCTCTTTCTAGAAATGTGTAGTGTTTTTGTGTCCTGTCCTCTCTCCTTTCTCTTAACTACACTATCTGCCCATAGCATGGATTGAAGAACTTGGGTGCCCCTAATCTGTCAATCAAATAATAGATGAAGATAGTCAATTTATTATAATCAGTCTGTCAAAAAAGAATAAAATATGAAAGAATTCAAAGAAGACCTAAATAAGTGGAGAGAAATACCATGTTCATGGATTGGAAGACAGCACAGTAAAGATATCTATTCTCCCAAACATGATCTGTAGATTTAACATAATTTCCAACAAAATCTCTGCAAGGATTTTTGTAGACATGGGCAAGTATATTATAAAATTGATATGGAAAGGCACAGGACTTAGAAGAGCTAAAATTTTTTTGAAAAAGAATAATAAGGTGGGAGAAATTACTGAATTTTAAAGTTTACTATATAGCTACAATAATCAAGAGGTAATGGTATTGGCAGAGAGACAGACACATATATCAATAGAACAGGATAGAGAACACAGAAATAGACCCACAAAAATATATATGACTGATTTTTGACAAAAGTGAAAAAAATTCAGTGGAGGAAAGAAAGTTTTTCAACAAATGGCACTTCGACATCCATAGGCAAAACAAAAACAAAAACAAACCTTGACTTAAGCCTCAAACCTTATTTTAAAAAAACTCAAAATAGATCACAGGATTAAATGTAAAATGTGAAGCTATTAAAGTTTTAGGAAGTAACAGAGGAGAAACTTTTCTGGACCTAGGGCTAGGCAAAGAGTTCTTAAATTTGACACAAAATTCATTTTCCATAAAAGGAAAAACTAATAAATTGTATGTTATTAAAAACTTAAAAACAAATGGGCAACAACAAGAAAACCTTTTGCTTCTCTAAATACCCTGTGAAGAGGATGAAAAGCCAAGCTATGGACTGGGAGAAGATATTTGAAAACCACATATCTGACCAAGTACTAGTATCTAGAATAAATAATAAATTTTCAAAACTGAACAGTAAAAAAAAAAAAATCCATTTAGAACATACATAAAATACATGAACAGATATTTCACTAAAGAGGATATACAGTTGGTAACTGAACACATGAAAAGATGTTCAATGTGATTAACCATTAGGAGGATGCAAAAAATCACTATAACTTATCATAATGGATAAAATAAAAAATAGTGACAGTGTGAAGCTTTTGGTGGATCCCAGAAAAAGATCATGCTCTTAAAGTTAATCTATTCCTGTGGTTGTGGGACCCTTTGATTGGGTTGGAGTCAGTTGGGGGGCCTTTGATTGGATTGCTTCAGTGTGGCGTGACCCAAGGTGGACCTTGGTCCTCTTGCTGGAGTCCTTTATAAATGGAGGACTGAAGACACAGAGAAAAAACAGCAGTGGCAGAGAAACCCCCAGAGGCTGAGAGAGAGGTCCCAGAGGCCAGAGCCTGGAATCAGCAGAGCACAGAGGCCTGGAAAGATACCCCTGGGAGGCTGGAAGAGACAAGGCTGGGAGGAGAGGGGAGAGATGAGCCATATGCCTGCTCACCCACAGCTGAGCTCAGGGAAGAAGTAGGCCTGGAGGAGGAGGCAGAGACTATGGCAGAGCCGCCATTGTGCCTTGCCACGTGCCAGGAGTCCAGGATCACCAGACGCCAACCTTTGGTGAGACAGCATTTCTGATGATGCCTTGATTTGGCCATTTTCACAGCCTCGGAACTGTAAGCTTTTTTTTTTTTTTTTTTAAGTAAACTTTATTTCATATTAAAAAAAAAAAAATAGACAAAAGGCAACTTAACAAGTTTAGGAAGTATTACTCCAAAATAGTTCTGTCCAGGCACTTTTATCACATCTAATCCTAAAAAAAACCTCAGTTGTTCCTCCAGTGTTCAGAAAGATACACAAATGAGCACAGATTCATTAAATGATATGATCAAGTTCTCATTGTTAATCAAGAAGAGAAAAAAATCCTTAATCATATTCATATCTCATAAGCCTAAACACCCATATTCTTTTTTTTACCTTTAGCATTGATATTATACCTTCTTTGCTCTTGCTACAAAAATATTACATTATTAACTATAGTCTATAAATTACATTAGTTATATTTTCCAATGTATCATCATATTCTTAACACCTTGTAGAACATTCCTATATTTATATTGTTAATCACAGTCCTCATCTACCACCAAAATCAGTTATACAGTCCCTAGATTATCCTCCAGCTGTCCTCCAACTAACATAACCTCCTCAGACTACCCCTTTCAACCATAATCACATCCATAGATCAACAGTATTTGTTACACTCATTATAATGTGCTACCATCAACTCCATCCACGTAAGCAAACAAACAAAACCAAAGACATAGCCTTATAAATTGGCCAAAAAAATCCCATATTAAATGTGGTAACAATAGGTCTTGGTAAGGATAGTGGGGATAATTATTATACAAAGGGTTGCAGATTTATACCACCTTTGAGGTGCCAAATAGCTGCATATAGGTGCCAAATAACTGCATATAGAAATGATGCCACCTATAATTGTGCAGCATGTGGCAGCCCTGCCTACATTGTGGAGACAGATGACATCAGCACTGCCATCTTGAAAAGCAATTTGGTTATATCAAAACAATTCAAAATACTCTTACCAAACAACCCACTCTAACATATGGTCATAGGACGTCATATAAAGAAGCCATTGCATGGGTATTTGTAATAGAAAAAAAAAAAAGAAAAAAGAAAGATTGAACTAGAGCTATAGGTAATATCCTACATGAATCTCAAAAACATAAAGTTGAATAAAAAAGTTAATTGCATAAGATACATGTAATAAGATGCCAAATGCATCTAATATCTAATGTTCTGAATCACATGGTTAGATAGATGATAGGTAGATGGGTGGATGGATGGCTGCATAGGTAGGTAGATAAGTAGATAGGTGGGTAGGTAGTATAAGCACAGAAATATGGATGGCAATGGTACAATTTCAAGATAGTTACTTTTAGGGAACAAGGGATGGGAGAAGGTAAGAAGTAAGGCTTTAGCTAATTCTACAATGTTTTCTTTTAAATGGTCGAAAGCAAATATGGCAAAACATGTTACATGTGTTTGTTCTTAGTGGTAGGTACATGGGTATCCGTTACCTCATTTTTCATCCTAAAATATTAATAATTTAAAATAATTTTGAAAAAATAAAAATTCAGGCACGCAAGCAAGAGGCAATTTACTGGTAGAAATTTTAACACCTTGTAGTAGAGCATTCCTATATTTCTATTGTTCCTGTACCTTCCCTGTGGCAGTTTTATTTTACCCTTCAGTCCCTAAAGCAGTGATCTGGAGAGTGAAATGTCCTTCTGTGGGGATTCAATGGGGGGAGGCAAGAGGGGACAAGACTTCCAAGTGGCAGGTTGTGGGGGGCAGTGACATCTCGTAAACAAGCCTCCTCAGCTGTGTATGCACCACAGGGACCGAACAGCTGGGATGCTGCTGGGAATTTTAACAGAAGTCAACTTGGCAGTATGGTAAAAGCAGTTCCCTCTGGTTGGTAAACATATTCAGGAGCGCTCACACCTGCCTGCCCAGGCCTTTCCTTATGGGCTTGTGAAGGTCAGCGGGACGGGTGAGTACAGCCCATCTCCTCACGCCCTTGACAGCTTGAAAAAAATGCTAAGCGCGGCCATCAGAATTTTCTTCCAACTACCACCGAGTCCTGACACAAAAGATTTTTCTTCTCCTCCTCAATAACTCAAGGAAAAAAACCATATAAAATGATTAAATTCCCAAATAATTTCCAGACTCTTTGTGACCTTGGGTCCTAGTGCCTCTTTTTCTTTCCAGTGTTTTTTTTTTCACTGACCACTCTCATTCCCAAGCAGCAGACAGAGACTATATCTGGCTCCTAGGACAATTCCTCTTTGAATACATGAAATAACATTTCTACCTCTGCTACTAGGTCTGTCAATTTAGGAAAGCCTTTGAATTAAATGAACCTTACTTGTCCCACCTATAAAATAGGACTAATTATAAATATGGTTGTTGATGATAAGATTAAACAAAAGAACACTGTAGCAGTAGATAAGAAATTAATATATAATTATGGTTCTTATTAATTATGAAGGCAATTAAATCCTGTTTCTCAGAAATGTCATAACCCTAAAGAAAAATATTGCAAGCAAAGGAATAAGAATATGTTCTGGAGATAAGAGAAACTTTGATAGGAATAGCAATTGACCATTCACAGAAAGAACACTGAACATTCTAGAAAATATTTTTTAAAGGACCCGGGACACTTGACTCAAAAGAAAATCAGTAGAGTTGTGGTGAAGATCATCATCTGTTACCAGGTCATGTGAGCTGGAATCCTGGCTATTATGTGATTTTGATTCCTGTCTTCCCCTCCCTGGGCCTCCATTTCCTCATATTGTTGTTGTGAGGTTTAAATGAGTTAATATATGACGTGCTTGGAATAGTGCCTGGCACATACTGGCACATACAGGTTGTGATGGTCTTTTTGACGTGTCAGCTTGGAAAGGCTGGAGCCTCCAGCTCCGATCAAGCACCGATCTAGATGTTGCTGTGAAGGTAATTCACAGATGTGATTAAAGCCCATATCAGTTGATTTTAAGTTAGGGAAGTTCTCCTTGACCATCTGGGTGGATGTGATCCAATCAGCTGAAAGGACTTCAACCCTAAACCCTTGAGAAGAGACCGTAGCTTTTCTCGACATTCAAACAGTCACTTATGAATGGTGCTGGGACAGGAATGGCAAGAAAGACAGTTGATACGGCTCTCAGTCTTTCAGGATTTGCCTGACTCCTTGGAATCTGAAAATAAATAATGCTCAGATATGCCAGGGCATTTGAAAAAATGCCCTCTGTAATTAGAGAAAAGGTTCTTCCACTATGGGGCCACTTTCCAAGTTGGTCACAAATGTGACAGGATGAAACCATGGTTTGGTACAGATTTACTTCCACGTAGCTGAGTGTGTGTCAGTAGGTTTCTGTCCCTCTGTCAAACGCCACTTCATTTTCTTCTACTTGGTTTTCTTGTACCTGCTCAGCTCCTCTTTATAGTAATGTATTTTCCCATTAATTGCAGTTGCTCACAATTGACTCGACACAACATCCCCACAGAGGGCAAGAACAGAGAGAAGGGGAAATCTTGAGGTTTCTCCCAGGCCTAAACTTATATTAGTGCAAACAAATTAATGAAATATATAAATACATTCTTTTTTGCTTGTGCCTAAATTTTATTGCCCTTGTTAAAATATATTTTGAATGGAAGAGATTGAATTTTAAAGAAATACGAAATATGGAACACTCAGTGCTATAGATGTTTGCTAAAACTAAGGCAGATTGTTGTACATGTAATGATTTATGGCAATCATAGGCCAAATGATAAAATCATCTCACCCTTTCCAGGATGCTCCTCCTGGGTTCCACATCGTTCTAACCTCCCAAACTCTCTCTCTCTCTCTCTCTCTCTCTCGACCCCAGGTAATGATCAGAAATGATCAAAGCACCTACACAATTGTATAAATTAATCGCTCTGTTACGGATGGAGGGAAAGCAATTTTTAAATCTTACCTTTGACTGTGTAAAGAGTTTCATGCATTAGTCAATGTGTGTGTGGGGAGAAGGTAATGGAAAGGGATGTCCTTCCTTTTCCAGGTAGTGGTAATTATTCCCAGCCTCTTCGGCATAGCAGCTATGTTGAGACCAAGAGAGTGCGGAAGCAGAGTTATGGGATCTGGATTCAAGTCATGACCCTGACACATAATAAATAGATACCCTTGAGTAAGCCATTGTACCTTCCACCGCTTCAGGATCATGATCTGTTAAATGGAAAGTATAATACCTGTTTCACAGAGCTGTTTTGAAACCGTGAAGTGATCATTTGCTTTAAGGTTCTTTCTAAGTTGCAAGATCACTGGAAATGGAAAGACTTATTTTCTCCCACCATAAACACGTTTACATCTCCTCCCCATGCCCAGGATGGGGGACGCCAGCCAAAGGCACACTGCCCCAAGGGCTGACGATCGTAAGAGCTGATACGTAGTGGGTCCTTCAAAAAGCTAAGCTCTGTTCTGAGCATTTTAGTTGAATAACTCATTTAACCAACACAACCAGCTTGTCAGGTAGGTATGATTAGTGTCATCATCATCCCTATTTTGCAAAGAAGGAAACTGAAGCTCAGAAAGATTAAGTAATTTACTCAAGTTTACACAGCTAGTAAGTGATAGAGCTGGGATTTGAATCCAGGTAATCTAGTTCAAGGACAGAGTTATATCCCTTCATTCTACCACAATGACTCTTTCCTTGTTATTTAAGACTATTCAACTCTGCTGTAAAAATAAGCAACAGTATAGATACTAAATTAAGCAAATAAGAAAGTAACTTGAGACATGTTAGATGTAGATAAAAAAAAAAATAGAGCCTATGTGTTTTGAATATAGATAGGAAGGGATGAAAAAGCCAAGCGGGCAATAAATATTCATGAGACCTTAAATCAGCTCCCCATGGGTGACACTCACTCTGGGCCCATGTGTCCTCTGGCTGAGAAACAGATAGAATCCATAGCTGCTCTCCACACGAACTGGTAAGTTCGAACTATTGGCCAGATGCTCTTACCCCTGTACCTTTTCCACTAGCACAAGTGCACGTTGGCTCCAGGCACCTTCTGTCTGCTGAGCCCCCTTTGCTCAAACCTCAGCTCTGGGTCTTTAAACCACATCATCCCCTAGGAAGTCTGATGCAGTAGAGAGATAGGACATGTGCACATTGCCTACCCCAGGTAATGTGGTCCTTCCACCCATATTCCAAGGTGTTAATACCTGTCCCTTCCCCTTGTTCTCACTGTGTGTTACAATGATTCAGTAGAACATGTGATCATTTGGTCTGTGAGCTCTTTGTTCTGGGACCTTTAGAATAACTTCACTGTTGGTGTACTTGGAGGCCATTTAGAAGGTAATTTCCCACAAGACACCCTAAATTTCATGGTAGTCAATCATTTTAGGCTCTTCCACCAAAAAGCATCTACCAAGTTACTAATGAGAAGTGAAAATCATATTTAATTGTATATATCCTCCATTTCTTTAGCCACTTGCTAATAATGAAAAGGAAGGGGGTAATGATAATATTGCCCATGACGGTAATGGGATGGCTGCCCATATGTATGGCCTGTGTGATGTTCCAGATCTCATTTAATCCTTGCAATAGCCCCATTAGTTAAGTAGTTGGCTCAAGGTCA
>JAQZBX010002384.1:60318-72707 GCA_029593785.1 Cabassous unicinctus | reverse complement strand
TTTGACCTTGTAATTTCATATAGGAAAAAATATATTTTTGTCCCTGAATCGTGGAGATTTCATCAATCCAGTATTCTCTGTACAATTTGAACTCTTTTCCAGTAATTCATGATATCGTTTCCTTGAATAATCTTTGCATTCATAATTAAAGTATTAGTATTAGTATTAGTTTTATTACTATCACCACCATTGTAGTTTCTGGAGCTGAGTTGATGTGGGGTGTTGGTATGGGCTCACACCTTTTTTATAGGTTGAAAGCTGGAAAATATCTCTTTGAATGTTTGTAGTGTTTATGTAATCAGTACCTAAGTTGCCAAGGCTTATTGAAAACAGCTGGGTGCCTGCTGCCTGCCTCCCCCTTTGTTGGAACTGTTGCCAGAACAGGTAGTCAAAAAATGGAAAGTAAGGGAAAATTCAGGCATCTGGGGTGTCTCTCAGGAAAGCAGCTGTTGCTTCCTAAGGAAGCAGTCATTGCTTCCCATCAGCCAAGACGCTGAATCCCCTGGGGTCCAGTTCTGGCATGGCTGGCTGAGTAGGATGCAGTTTATGACTTAGGACTTACGCGAGAAACCATTTGGGCAGTCCCATCTCTGGCAGAACATTGAGAGAAATCCCCCAAGCTGGAAGCCATATGTGGGCTGTTGGCCTTCTATTAGCTTACTCTGGGAGGTTCCCATCTATTGGGGCTCCAATCATCCCTTTGACATAAGCAAAAACAATACCGAGGGATCTTACCAAAACACATCTTTCCAAGATATACTGTCCTGTTTTTATAACCAGACGTTATTATTTCTGTAAGCATGGCTTTTTTTTTTCTTAAAATGAACTCATTTTTAAGGGGCTTTTTATGTTCCTAGATGGTAAGAAAGTACAAAGAATATTTTAACAGCACACCAGAAATCTTGGATTAGCTGTATTTAATGGTATTCTGCATTTGTAACTACATGCTCTTCCAGATTTAAGATTTTGTACTTCAAGGACTGAAAATGGATATCCATATGAGATGAACTAGACTATTGATTTATGTCAGAGACATGCCAGAAGCAGGCTTTTGCTATTTAGGATAGACTCAAAATCAATGTGCTGTTGTTATAGGATTATTTGTCAGGGGCTGCCATTCATCTCCTGGGAAAAATGGCATTTTGGGAGATTAGGACTGAATGATTTCCTTGATAATTTTTGGTGAATCAAATCTCTGATTTTAGAATATAAATGTTTTAAATTTAAGTGGTCAGAATTGAAAAGTCTTAGAGAGGGGAGCATTTTCAATTTTAGATTAAATGTCATGTTTCTCATCATTACCGAGAGTTCTGTAAGGATACATAAGGACTATGGTTAATTTAGCAACAGTTTATTTAAAAATCTTTGGTTTCACAACATACTGGGTATGCAACAAATAATTTTGTATTGATGTTAGGCATATTCAGGAAAATTACATGTAATCTTATTTCTAGTCGTAGCCAGAACTTATTTGAAGAAATTTGAAAGTGCAAAAGAATTAATGAATGCATTTTTAAATTCACTAAACTATTTCAAACTTCAACTAAAAAAAAAAAAAAAGTTCAGTTAAGTCATAGTTTTTTAGTACAAGAGGACTAAAGGGGTAAGGTTATGATACATATATACTCATATATATCACAATATGATATATATATATTTTGCTCCAAGTGGTTTACCCATCACTAATTTTAATGCATAAAATCATCTCAGCACAGAGTCAAAGTTCATCAAGTGCTGTTATTTTTCCTACTCTTGCTTCATTTCCAACTTTAAAAAAACTAAAATAGACTACCTTTAAAATGTTTTCATTGCTCTGCTTTTTTTCTGTTCTTCTCACATCCATAAAAAGTAAATAATGTGAGTCTCCATGATAAGTACAAGAGGATGAATAAGGGCAAAAACAATTATTTCCACAAAGTATACCTTTCTTAAGATGTTTTCACCAACAGAATGGACAATGTTCTCCCTAACATCTGTTCTAACATGTGACATTAGGTCCCTTATTAATTTGACCTTATTGTCTCTCCATGTCTCCAGAGTTTTCTCTCCTGCAGTTGGAAAGAAAGTTCTAAAATGTCTTCTATAGAATTAAGAACCTGGTAATGAGAAAAATATAAAATCAGGCTTCAATTTTGGCGACATATATTCTAGTCATTCTACATGTATCCATCACATCTAATCAACTTTAACTATCTAATTTCTCTTTATTTGGGAGTTGTGGTGAGTTGTATGTATCTTTTTTTACAAACTTCTAACTAAAAAAATCATATGTGGGAAAAAATTGAGATGAAGGAAGCCTGGATATTGAGAGTATGTGCATCATAATATTTATACTTCGAAGTTTTCCAGGAAGTCATTCTAAATGTCATTGTGTATAAAGAAGGGCAAGACTATAGTAACTAATCAAAGCAATTTTAAATCCATATTACGAATCACCATACATCACAATGGCCATACATCACAATAAGGATTTGCAATGTTGGAATTTTTAAACAATGTATCTATAAAGACACTTTATTCATAACTGAATTCAAAGATGAGAAATCCACAGATGTTTTTGAGAAATGTAGCATCTATTTTCACTTTACGCTAATTGTGGTTTATACAATTTCCACCAGATGGTTTTGCATGTACGGTAGCTAATTCATGCCAACTGTCTTCAGATATATTCTCTGAATTGTAGGTAGGTTTTGGAGACTTCTGAGTGATCTCTAAAGTCTTACTAATATTTATGGCTTGCAAATGTTAGTGTGATAGCTCAAATGTGGGATGGAGGAAAATAGGAAATTCTTAGAAGCAGTTTTGAAAAGGATACACACTTTCTTGGGCAGTTTAGAGTTTTAGAAATGAATAAATCATTGTGCATAATAAGAAGTAATCATCTCTGGAGGGGTTGAAGAAATACTTTCAATGAAAGAGTCTGTATTTCTTGTCTAAATTGAGTGAGTACTTTTCATCTCTATTATTTAAGGACCCTTTACCCTATTGAGTAATAAAATAGTGAAATATCTGAATTTTCACAGTTGAGTAAAAGATTTTGAAACTTTGTTCTAATGTTTCATTTACCTTTATTATTTTTAAATCTTGATCATAATATGTTTAGCATATTCTTTTTTTAAAAAATTAATACCAGAAGATAAGTTAATGTTTGAGGAAAATATATTCTTTTCAAAAAAGACATCTGTATCACTTAAACATCCACATAAACTTGCTATTTATATTTTTCCCCTTCAATAAGAGCTTTGTTATATATATTAAAACTAATGCAAAATAATGTTATGAGTTAAAATCTAAATGACAGCAAATCCTTACAAGGCCTCATACTAAATGTAGCTGATATGTATCCTGTCTTGAATAAGGTACAGAAATAAACACAGGAAGAAGACATAAGACTTCCAAGCAATAGTATAGTGTCTGAAAATGGTTTCTTTTAGAACTTTGCTTATTGTTTATTTTTGTCTGCATATGATTCTTAATATTTTGCTCACAGATAAAATATACTAGAAATAAAATTGACAGTTGTCAATTTTGTTTGTTAGCATTTGTCAAACTGTGTTCTTGCAAAATTCTAGGAAAAATTCTACCATTACCTAACATCTTTCTCATGTTTTCATTTCAGAAGGCACTTCAGTACGTTTGGCTCCAATTTCTACTCCAGTTATGTTTGTGCTTATTTGTTCCCTTGTATTAGTAGGATATAGAGTTATTTGGTAGCAAATCGGGGTTGAGCTCTCTTTAGATTTTTATCTGTACAGTAGACAACGGTTACTTCTACAAAAACCAAAACATTGTGTTAAAAAGTATTTTTAACAAAGGATAAATTTTATTTTTCTCCAACTAATTTAGTCACTTATACTGCTCATTTAATATTTCCCTTAAAACAAAGTATTGCTGTGGTGTATGTTCTAGTTATTGTTAAATAGCCACTTAACGTATTTTACAGGCCTCGTCTTTGTCAGAGAAATAATTAGGTAAAAATATACTCTTCCATTTAGAGCCAGTGTATAGTTTGTTTGGGATACAAAATGTGGATATCTATTCCAGGGGAATTTTAAGAAATCAACATAGAAACCTAAATTTGGATGAAATTTTACACAATGGAATAAATGGTAATATTTATTTTTAAGCGGGAAAGTATTCATTCAACTTCTTTGTGATGCAGGGTTGGGTACTTTAATTATACTTCTGTTATAAAAAGGCTTAAAATTAAATGGGATATTAAATCTCTTTGAGTACTTTTGGTTTAAATATTTGTGACAATAAACACATTTGAGACTCAAACTTAAGCTATTTCAGATATTTTATTTCTCTTGTGAATAATTCCAGTACTTTAAAGCTTTCCTTTTACTTGCAAGTTATCTAACATCTAAATGATTTAAGAAGTCGTCCTGTTTTATCATTTCTATAAAGGCTGTCTGATATTGCCATCTAGTTCTAATTCCAACTGTCCACTGTTCAAGGTGATATTCATTTTTCTTTGCTCACAGCTTACTTAATAATAAATACTTGAGGTGGATCAAACAAATGGAGACGTATATGTAACTAAAGTATAAGACGAAGACCCTTTTTTGGTAAACTGAGTGTTAGCAATCTGAGGTTATGCCACACGCATGCAAATGCCTTTTCTGATGCTGTCCCCTCTTCTTTAAGATTAGATGGCTGATCTTCTCCTAATTAGAGCCCATTTGAATGAGGCCCCTTACAATATAGACATAACTGGGAGGGGTGACACAATAGCATATTAGTTCCCATTGGCATTTTTATCATTCATTAATGGCTCAGATGAGCCACCTGCCCATTGATGAACTTTTTGGAAAGGGGTGGAGAAAACATGGAGACCATCTGTACAGGGCAAAGTTCGGGCATCACAGTAGAGGTCCCTGGGAAGTCAAGGAAATGGCCTGAAGACAAGGGCCACTAATGATGTGTTAGCCCAAGCAGGGCTTGACACTAAAAATGAACTTTCTCTGTTTCATATTTTGAATCCAGCTGTTAAAATCATGGGACTTGCCCAGAACTAGAATAAAATAAGTGTGCATTGAGTTTGAATGTATCTGGAAACATCATATCTGTAAATGAGAGAAGAACATTTCAAGAAAGACTCAATGGTTGTCATTTATTTTTCCACTAGCCTAAGTAGTAATTCTCCTATCTTCATCAATAAACAGCTGATTGAGAAATGTGTTGATGAACTATTATCTAAAAGGACACATTTAATCTAATAAACTATGGAGAACTAAAATGAACAACTTAAAGCAAAAACCAAGATAAAGGTTGAATAAGGGAAATTTTTAAATAGAATGAGTGCAGTAGGCAAGTGGTTATAGCGAGTCCATATTGAATAATTTTCTACTTTAAAATTATATATGAAATATATATATTTCAGTCTATTATGATATATACTGATACACATATATACAAAAATATAAAAGAAAATCTGTTTTTTCTTCTAATTAAATATTTTCTAATGGAATAGGGTAGTGTCATACATATTTTAAGAAGGGGATAGTCATTGTATTTAATCTCTATGGCCCTGTGCCAACCTGGATTTCATTATATATAAACACTCCAATATTTGTTTAAACCATTGATACGAAAAGGTCTCAGAAACCTAGCAGTGAATGACTCAAAAATATCACCATGCAAGTTATTACTATTAAAGAACAAGTGGATTCATTACTGATGTTCACATTCATTGAATTGACTTCCCAGGATGTACAGTTAGATTTTCTGGGGAACACTAAGTAAACGTAAAATACCATCCCACCTCTGATATTTCCTAGTTTTGTGAATGATTGGTAAACTACAAACCTCTAGGCTCTCCATTGCCTCATCAGAAAACTGGATACCAATCCTCAAAAGTTTGTTATAAGAATTCAACATCCTAATTTAGGAAAGGCACGTAGGACAATGCTAAACCAACCGTGGGCCACAGCAAACATAAACTGAATCTGAATCTGATCCATGTGCTTCATCAGCTTTCAGTCGATTTGGAGGGATTATATGTAAGGGCTTGAAGAAAAAACAACAGAGAAATAAAGTAAAATAGCAACCATTATAACATTGCATTTTTTGGTAGGAAACTAAAGGCATTTTAAATAATTGTTAGGGATGGTTCCCTCAAGGAAATAGGACTTGAATTACAGTTTCAAAGGTGGAAAGATTTATCCATGACATGGTGGATTAACAACAAAGGAATGAACAAGAATTGCAATCATTTTCACTATCTTTTTTAAGGAAGAATATCTTAATATTTCTGGGGTCCCAGATGCATATATGGATATTCTGGAGGTCAGGGACTAAGGGACAGGGGAATTATGACATCCTTGCAAAATTTTAAATACAATGTTGGAGGTTTCACTGACATCATCTCTCTGGCCTTCTCCCATGGAGAGCATACTGGTGACCATACAAAGCAGATTCAAAGTCAATGGAAACTTCTATTGGCAAATGAGTTTCACATTCCAGTGTCTTGCACAATGCAAGGTATCAATTACATGCTGAATGAATATTATGGATTCAAATTTAGCTATTTCACTGATACTATAGTTTTGTTGTCTCTGTTATATGTGACAAGTTTTCTTCTCAGCTTATCGTCTGTCAACATTAACCCATCTCCATAGACAAATGCAACTCAGTGCACAAGTCTAAGGACTTTCACAAAAACTCCTTGATCTTGGTATTATTTTACCTGGCACCATCAGGAGAGATCCCATGATATCATTTCTTTGAATTACATTCAAAAGAAACAAAATCAAAATCAGCCTTTAAATAGATTGTATTTGAATTCTGAAGTAACTCCAAAATGCTAATATTATTCTTGACTTCTGCTTCAATATAATTGCTGGCTTTGTTTTTAGTATTTTTTCATATGGTGTGTATTATAGGCTGAAAGGGATGCATGGATTTGAAGAAAACTATCAGACTCTACAATGTGAAATATAATGGTTTTCTAGAAAGACCCAGAAAGTTCATATGAAACTAAACAACCTACCCATGATATTTAAATATAAATGTTTGAGAAATTTTATCCTTTTTTGTTTTTCATATTCAGTCTTTAAGATTAAATTCACAGGAATTCAGGGTATTTTCTGTTAATTAATGGGTGGTATCAGCAATGACACTTCACCTCAATTCATCATCTCAGAATCCTCCCATGCCTCAATCTTATTGCTTTTATGTTCTTCCTTTGCATATTTTTACATATCTTTCAGAAATAATTATATTCTTCCTGGGGAGAGATGACTGGTTATGCTTTAGTTTGGAAAGGGGGTTTGCACACTAAGAAAAAATAGGAGAAACTCTTTACAAACCTATCCCAATTGAGGCATGACTTTCTTTCATCACTCTAATACTAATTCTCCTGAAATGGAGATCATGAAGGCCACCCTGCAGCTTAATTATTAGTCCATAGATAAGAGCAATGAGGGTTGACTTAGGAAATACCTGATGGTAAAAAGACGATGACGAGTGCCTGGATTTCACCTCCAAAGTGGTAGATGACATGTGCATCACAGCACGTGGTGTTTAGATTAAGCAAAGTGAAAAGTCCTGTAACCATGAATTGTTACTGAAGATGGCTAGGTAATCCATCTTGCTAGGGTTATTAGAAATCAAGAATTTTGTTTGGCTACTTTTTAGTGATTTGTTTGTGGATGGGTGGTGTTATTGGAGTGCAAGAGAGTACACTCACTGAACTCTTTAAGGCTGCTTACTATGATTTAGTTAATTATTTCCATTTTAAAGAGCATTTTGCAGTTAAATTTTTATACCTGATAATATCAAAAGGCTAAGAAGATATGTCAGCAGGAGTTTTTAGAATTTAACTCATGTTAGTTAAAGTTCATGATAGGCAAGATTGCTTTGCCTCAGAGAGGAATGATGCTTTAACAATATTTTTATTTCTCCTTATCCAAAGACTTCTTAAACTACATAAACAATGAGATCATTTAATACACTACATAAAACATACAGTATGCCCAACTGCCAGAAGAAAGTTTGATTTAATTTAGTGCCTAACTTATAGAGCCCATCCCTAGAAACGACACAGATTGGTGAATATAAAAAAAAGTCACAGAAACAAAACTTTTTACTCCCACTCCTGTCTTCACATAACATGTTTCAGTTGGGTTGACTAAATTCTATCAGTGAACAACTGCTAGAGTCAATTTAAATAATTTAACTGTCTAAAAGTTTTATGTTCATTTTCTACTAGAAAGTTATTAATGCAGTTGAACCTAACTATTAAATATTGATTCACTTTTATTTTTTTCCTGTTTTATTGTTTTATTTCTTCAGATGTTTTTTTCTATCTGCATTGCTTTCTGGGGAGTAAGAAGCATGAAGCAACTTGCCTCCCGCCCTTGGAAATAACTTAAGTATGTACACAATTCTCTTGTTTTAGTCAGTTGTTCACAACCATAAAATCTTATTCATGCCTATGAAAAATTATTTTATGAAATGTTTATATGGATCATTTCTTTAATGAAAGCTAAATGTACTTATTTACTATTGTTTGTTTTTCAAAATGTATTATGTTCCATTCAAGTGAGTTGCATTTACTTTCCTCTATTGTTACAGTTGAAAATGAACCATTTCAAATATAATGATGTTATATTCATTAGCAGCATCTAAGCCAATGAATATAGGAAGAAGAGGAATGGAGAAAACTTAAAAACTGTAAATTGAGTGAAGATTGCCTTTGCATTGGCAACTTTTCCTTTGATATCTGCAATAATTGTGCTTAGATACATATTCAAAGCTGTAAAAATGTATTGCATTAGAGGCCTACCTAAGGCTGTATCTAACTTTGCAAACCACATACCCTAAGGAGCTACATTACCGAAGAAGACAAGACTGAAATGAAAAAGTTAGTTTATCAACAGATTAATTTGTGATACATATGACTGTATCTGGTCAATTTCTTTTGTCAGATTGAGGATCATGCAGTAATTGTGTTGTTTAAAATTGTCACAATAATGTTAGTAAAACTCTCTAAATAGAAGTGCCCAAATGTTGTGTATCCATTATTCTTTGAGACTGTACAAATCTGCCAAGTTTATATCAGAGGAGGGAGCTAACAGGGATAAACAGGATAAAGTTCAAAAGAGGATGACAGAAAATGATTGAAAAAAGTTTTTCTCCCTTTCTTCCAAAAATCACTAGATTTAAAACAACAATTCAAGTAATCACATGTATAAGCACTGAAATAATTAATGCTGTCATTCATTGATCTTTACCTATATTCATTACTGGGTTAAATAGACCTGATCAGTGACTGACCCCATTTTTTAAACATGTCATTTACGCTTGGAACAGAGGAAAATATGGAACTATTGAAAGAATCAGACTGCAGGTGTCTATGTGGACAATGATGCAGGATTGAAACACATTTATTTTTTCAAATGGAAACAGTAGAGAAAAAACTAAATTTAGCATGATGGAAAAATTAACAAATGATATCTCAAACGTCAGAAGTCAGGGTTTGGCTTTGCTTCATTCATCTTCTTATACTTCTTAATCTAACACAGAGTTGGAGCAAGTATTTAAGCCCGTAACAAATGCTAAACCCTATTTTTCTCCCTTACCAATGATTCTTGCTGAACTTTGCATGTGTTGATCACATTAAATCATGGAGCCCTCTGCTGGCTTGAACTTGCTAAGCTTATAGCATAAAAATTCTCAAGGTCCTCATTTCTACATCCTAAAGGATCTTCATTCTGTAATAGGTCACTTAATTCAGTAATGGCAAAGAAAAGAGACTTTTTACAGCTCTTTAGTTTTTTGGGATGTCAGAATAGTTTAATGGTTTCTCCATAAATTTTTATAAATATGTATATATACTTAAATATACAGGAATTTATAAGGGCCACCTAAAACGAGTTTAATAATGGATATAAAGAATTCAAAAATGAGAAAAAATTACTTTTATGGTAAAGTTCCATTTTTTTTAGTCATCTCAAACTTATGCATTCTCTTTTTTATCTATAGGCCCCCACTTACTGTGGTTTTGAATGGCTTTCTTTTAAAAATAGACACTTTCAAGTTCCAAATTTCCCGGTATAGTGTTCCCAAGACTTCTGTGTTTTAAAGAGAACATCTAATTCTTCACCTTCAACCTTGCTAATTTTCCAGTTTTCTCTTGCAGAGCTCTAATATATAATGACAGACCATATAACTACTATTAATGCTGTAAATTGATCTTGAATGATGCTGTGTGATTTATGCTTGCTTCTGACTGGAAGGACTTCAACTCTATTTCTCTCAAGGCAAAGAACTAAAAATAGGACTCATCAACTACCTAGCACTTCAAGTAAAGAGATGCAAAATGACTTTGCAAATAATTATGAAGATATTCAGTTTCGCTAATCTACCAGAAGGATGACCAGAAAGAAGAAAAGTGCAGTTGTTTATTGAGTAGTACTCTATTAACACAATTTCACTTAGCTTCCCAAATCCTGTGAATTAGGTACTGTATTAGATGCAAAGTACCAGAAATCTGTCGGCTTTTATAAAGGGTATTTATTTAGGGTAAAAGCTTACAGTTTCAAGGCCCTAAAGAATTGAACTCAAGGTACCATAAAAGGTACTTTCTCACCAAAGTCAGCTGCTATGTGTTGAAGCAAGATGGTGGGCAATCTCTCCTGGTCTCTCCTTCCATCTTTCTTTTAAAGCTCCATGGTCCCAGCTTCTTCTGATCTCATCTGTAGACTGGCATAGGGCTCATTTCCTTACTGGCCTTCTCATCTGCTCAGCTGCTCTCTTCTCTTCAGCTGCAAACTATCAGGCAAATAGCTCATCTCCCTTCCAGGGCCTTTAGCTGGTTAAGTCTTCTCCTTTCTGTCATATGGCAGGACCCAAATGACCAAATTCTCTCCTCTTACATGTGTCTTCTTGAGTGTCCATTTGTATCAGCCCACCAAGGAATAAGGACTCAACCCTGAGGCACACCCTACTGATGTGGTCAATTCAAAACCCTAATCTTAACAGGTAATGTAATCAAAGACATCTCAGGTGAATCTAATACAATTAAAGATCACACCCAGAGGAACAGACCAGTGTACAGACATAATCTCTTTTTGGGGGGTTCATAAAAAATCTCAAACTGCCGCAGGTAATGTTAGCACCATTTTGCAGATGAGAACTCTGAGGCAGAGAGATCTTCAGTAACTTGCTTAGGCCCATGAAGCATAGTAGGAGGCCAAAAAAAAATTTAACCCTCTTAATTATGACATCAAAGCCCATGATGTTTCTGTATTCCATGATGTCAGATATCCAAGGCAAAGGAATTTAGAAGTGTAGACACAGGAGTTTAAATTCAGTGTACTTCCCATTCAATTTCATGCTCCAAAGTAAAAATAAAGTTCACTGGTTAAGTATTTTAGTTATAGGATTAGTTGACAAAATGTATGAGTTCAAAACTTCTAATCTTTCTAAGAGCGGTCATGCACTAGATTTATTTAAGGAATACCATGCATCTGAAGTCCATTCCTGTACTTGCGCTATCAATTTTCTCAAGATTAGCCATTACTTTACAAGCCACTGCTTTACAAGCAGTAAGCGATGATATACTCTTGGGGGTTGTATCATCTTTTTTGGAATTCCAAAACTTGTAACTCCATGAAAGTCATTATTTCCAGCCATTCCATGCACTCCAGAATACATCAGTCATAAGTGCATCTCTTTGGTGCATTCTCTCTTCTTTAGCAGCCATACATCCTAAATTCTAACTTGTGCAGATGTACCTTACAGAAAACTAGAAAAAGTAGTCTTGTCTTCATGCATCAGGATTACCTGTGACTCTTTTTAAGAATGCACATGCCTGGTATGAATCTTGGAATTCTGACTTTGTAAATCTGAAGTGATGCCAGAGAACCTGTATTCTTAAAGCTAGGTCAATAATACAATACAGAGGCCATAAGCAATCCCGAGTGAAAGAAACCTCTTTAGGCCCTTCTTTTGAGTTTCAGAAATATGCAGGGAAGATGCATAATGTAAGGGGATGTTATTTCTATAGAAAATATTTTAAGAGAAAAGAGGTGATGCTGATTAAATAAACAAGCATTGATGTTTAGATATGCTATCCAAGGAAAAGAACCAGTTTAACATGGCGTTATTTGTCATATGTTTTTTTTAACTAAACCGAGCTGAAATTTTAAAAACAAGGTAAGCATCAATGAGATGGGGGGGTGAAGGGAGGTGGAACAGGCAAGACTTGGCAAAAAAATAGTCACCGTAAGTCCTGTTTGTGTTTTTCCTTATTTTTTTTTCATTTTTAATAAAATATCATTATTTAAAACTATATTAAAATATACTGGGTTGTTTGGTAAACCCTCAATTTTGCACTTCCAGCATCTGCCAGGGTTTCTTTCTTTTTTTTTTTTTTTTTT
>JAQZBX010002384.1:0-60218 GCA_029593785.1 Cabassous unicinctus | reverse complement strand
AGAACATCAAGCAATCCTGTTCCTGCCAGACATTTGGCACACAAGGAAGTCTTGCTATGGTTTATGCTGTAATCTGCAAGAAGCACAAAATCACCAGGCTGCAAATTAATATCAGTGAGCCAAAAATTGATAAATGCATGTTTAGTGATATAAGTACTGATTTTTTAAAATGAAAACTCATGATAAATATATAAGTTGGGTAAATGTCAATCTATGCTTCCACAAGGTGGGAGAGGGCTTAGTGATATCACTGATTACATGAAAAGCAGAAATAAATCAGCTGAAGAAGAATTAGCAACTATCTCAAAAATCTGTACTATTTTAAGAAAACTCTGATCAAAGGTGACAATGTAAGACATGCAAATGCAGAAGGCTCATGTACTCTGAAGTTTGATTATATTTACATCAAAAGACTATTCTAAGTTCATTTCTCTTATTTACCTATTACAGGTATTCTTGCGCATGAACAGAAAGTAAAACAGTAGCTATTAATGTGTTGGCTCCATTAGCCAAAGGACTTTTCAGTCAGTTAAATACAGTTTATCTTAGTTTCATCTTTTGCTCCAAGTGGAAAATAGTTAATAACAAGACTAGGGCAATATTTGCATCCAATTCATGAAATCAAAGTAAATTTCTAAAAGTCTCTTCTTCCAAATGTGAAACATCTGGTACTGGTGTATTACTTTTAAAATTCAACATTGAACATAAAATTATTATTTAGGGTTTTTTGGTGACATTACAGTAAAAATTTTAGTGAAGTAAAATGTAGTGATAAAAGCAATGTTCTTTTTAGATTAAGAAACCCATGCTGGAAAAACTGCTTTAAATTGTTGGTGTTATATGTATAATTAATCATGTTATCCAAAGAGCAATAGTTATCAAAATTAAAATATTTTATATATACAAAGTTATAAATTATCTAGAAAATTGTTTGTTATGAAGATGATAGTAAATACAAAAGGACACATCAACATGACAGTACACTTTGCTGCCAGACATCATACAGATTTTAGAAATTGTGAACCTTTGAAGGATAATTCCATAAACCAACCTCTGCCCTTCAAGAAGTACTGAATTTTTTGGTAAAGTCTGTTAAACTTGGTTTCATCTTGTTCAAAATTGGTTGAAAATCCTTAGTCAAAAATCAGTGAATGACAATGATGGAAATGAAAATCAAAACCACAATGAAATACTCCCCATACCAACTAGGATGGCAATTATTAAAAAATAAATAAGTAAATAAAAACAGAAAATAAGTGTTGGAGAGGATGCAGAGAAATAGGAACTCTAGTGCGTTGTTGTTGGGAATATACAAAGTGCAGCCACTGTGGGAAACAATATGGTGGTTTTTCAAAAAGTTAAATATAGAATTACTCTATAACCCAGCCAGTCCACTCCTAGGTAGGTACCCAAAGGAAGCAAAAACTGGGTCTTAAACAAATACTTATATACAAATACTCATAGGAGTATTATTCGTAATAGCCAAGGGGTAAGAACAGCTGACATGACCAACAAATGAATGGAAGAACAAAATGAGGTATAATCATACAATGTAATATTATTTGGCTATAAGAAGGAATGAAATTCTGATGCATGCTGTAACATGGATGAACCTTCCAACACATGCTGGGTAAAATAGAAGGCACATAATGACACATATTTTCAGATGTAACATATGTGTATCTAGAAATAGCAAATCTGCAGGACTGAAAGTTGATTAGAGGTCCCCAGGAAATCAATTGAGTGGAGGAAGGGCATTTTTTTGCTTTGTGGAACAGAGTGTTTTTAAAAAATAATAGCATATACAACAAATTTTGGGAAACTCTAAAAATCCTTTCTGGCAGTGTGAAAAAATAAAAGAATACTTTGAAATGCATAAGACTATGCCAGGCAAATAATCATGTGCTAAGTCAGTATCTAGATGCCAAGTATCTGATATACCTTCTGGGGTTACAAAAATAACACAATACCACAGTGTAACTGGAAAAGAAATAGATGTCTGTGTTTTATCAGATGCAGAAAAGGAAGGGGAACATTTTAAAATAATACATTTAAGCAATACATATATAATACAATGGGCAGATTTCAAAACAAAGGAACTTGAAACAGCATCAGGATCTCCTTGATAATAATGTATTAACTTATATTTCCTAATCCTTTGCATTTTATTGGGGACTAACTCTGACTTTTACATAAACCATGTGGAGATAGTACAGGTTTTATTATTCACAATTATGATGAAAAATATTGAATTTCCAGCATGTTAAATGACTTGTCCAAGGGCGTAAAGTTGGTAAAGCACCGTGCAGGAACGGTGAGCCCCAATGCTTGTCTCTAGATTGGGGTCTTGGATAACCTAGGAGGGGTTGTTTATTCCCCCTCCCTGCTTAATGACTCTGCTCAGTTGTAGTTCACTACTACCAAGCAGTGTTAGAAAAGGTGACACTGGCCACTAGGAAGAGGAAAGATGTTGATGCTACAGGGACTCCGTAGTAGCCTACCTGGCTTCAGGATACATAAACTGAGAGAGGGAGGTTACTCTGGAGACATTTAGTGTCCTAAATTCTAGAAATCAGGGGGTCAGAGTTACAAAGACCACGGCCAGGGTGCATTGTGTAATGAGGGTCCAGTGAAATCAGAGGATCAATAACCCAGGTTAGGTGATTATTAGGTGGCAACAAACTTCAGAATGCCACAGGGTAGGCTTTGCACTGTATCAGGGCCAGATGAGGTTTTTTTTAGTGTTGTAATTGGTACTGGCATGTCTCTAATGCAGAGGAGACACATTTTTTTTTTTGGTTCATGGGATCTTAGAAGTTTCTAATGACCTCATCATACATCTCAGGAATAGACTGAGGCATTTCATGCCCAGTCCAAAGGAAAGCTTAGGTAGAGGGAGGGATGGCCTTTTGAAGACTTAATAAGAGAATGTCACCTTGGCCCTCCTGGGAAGGGTAAAGCTGGCCCTTGGGAGATGTATTCTGGTATCTGCATAAATAAATAGCTCCCCAGGAGGCTTCTTTAAACCTTAAAGTCCAAAAATCTCTGTTCTAGAGAGGGAGAAGGTTTATACACCCTCTAATATTTAGCAAGAGAGCTTGTCCTCTGGTAGTATTTCTGGTTAATTGCAGCCTTATTTGGAATTTGGGATCACTGATCCTAGAGTGGACTTAAACTTTCTTTTCCACATTTCTCTATTTCTTTAAAATATGAATGTTATCTAACATTGTCAATATAATACATGGGGCCACATTTAAACTATGGAAAAATAGCTTTCTCTCCAAAGAAATGCCTTCAGATAGTTAATATATACAGTTAATGATTTATGAACCGACTCTCTAGGAGGGGAATCTGCATAGATACAGAAAACTTGATTAGAGCCTGTGTTTGGATTCTCAGGCCAGTTTAGCCACTTTCTAGCTGTGTGATCTGGAATGGAAATAGAAAGTGGCAGAGCAGTCTTCAGAGAACAGGCCTTATATTCAATTTTGGTCATGTGTGAACTCAGGTTTTTTTTCTTTAAAAAATGCAAGGATTGGGTCAGACCATGTCTACAGTTACCTGCACTTTGATTTTCCAATAAGTAGCCAATCCAAATTACTTCCTTATTTCAAAGCAATAAAACTACATTTCTTTTAAAGTTATGATCTAATTTGGATTTTTAAATAATTTATATTGGAATGCCTCCTTAATTAGTTGGAATTAGTGAGATTTTATTTCACAGTATGTTTATTAGACTCAAGTTCATGGGAACAACCTTTGGAAGAAGATAAGGGAACCTATGAAAATATAATCAAGAAAATGTCCTTCCATTTAAGAAACTTCAAAAAATTTACAAATTCTAATTCTTATTGTTCAGATGTGCTTCCCTTTCTAATATCTATTGTCTTTTCTTTCTTCCCTGTATTTTATTGTTACTTCAATTCCTTATCCCTTCTTTATCTTAAGACATTTTATACCTTCTGTGTGCTTTTTTTGGCTACTGCATTTTGACTTAGTAGTTGATACAAAATTTATTTGGCAAAGAGAGAGTGAAAAATCTCAGATAGTCATTTAATGAACATTTCCTCTGAGGGAAAACTAAACCAAACCTGTTCTCCATATATAGCCTTTGGAAACTTTGAGTACATGGGCTACACAAACACCCCAGGAAATTCAGTTCATCTGACACACGCGGGTATGAGCAGCCCTGTGGAGCTAGGGGAAAGTCCCGGAACCTAAGAGGAAATTGCTTACTCTAAGTATTAGGAAAACATTCAGGTTCTAATTTTATTATTAAATGTGAAGGGTAAACAACATTTATTTAAGCCCCTATGATAGCATTACACAGATGTAACTATATCAGCTTTAAAATGCAACAAAATATCGCTTTTCCCATTGTTACCTCTCTGTACTGAAATACATAGGACAGGCAAAGATCAACTATAAAAATTAGCTTTCTTTGGACATCTTGATAATTTCAATTCTCTGCCAACATTCTATGTCCTCATGAGACCCTAGAGTGGTGTGGGTGGGGGGGTCGGGAAGTACGGTGGAGATTACTAATAGGAGAGAGAATGTTGGCCCTTAACACTTTATTGGCCGAAAAAGTCAGTCAAGCAGTGATTGTCTCCAGTAGTTTAGTTCCCTTCAAGCTGTCTAATGGAATAGAGGCTTTGAAAATGAAAAGAGCTCTGCTTTTCATAGGTTATTGGGGAAAAATATCCCAAGGAGGTATCAAAATGAGTTGGCACCTTCTCTGTTTTGGAAGTCTTTCAAACTCCTATTTGTAAATGCCATTAATCAGATCAGTTTACTCTGCCAGCTCCTACCACTCCATGGATTATTCCCCTAATTCCTCGAAGGCATTAGATTGTGGCTTATTGTCCTTCTCACCAATACTACTTGTGTCATAACTCTCAGTAATTCCATATCCACATCTGATAAGGGAAGTGCCGGGATCCTAACCACCCCCCCCTCGGCAGAAACCCACAGCTTTAGGAAAATAAACTCCCCTCCCTGCCCCTTTTCTCCATGGAATCCACATGAGGAAGATAAGCACTCCCTGCTGCCCCTTTGAATTGAAATTTACAACTCTAAACAGATAATGACTCTTTTCCTCCCTAATGGCCTTCGCTTTTAGAAAGATAAGCTAACCTTGCTTCTCTGCCTTTTTAACCCTGCCTGCCTGCTTGCTCTGGAATTTGCACGCTTAGTGTACCTATATAAACTTATGAAAATCGGAAAATGGGGCTCAGATTTTTTTGGAGACTTGACTGTCCTCTGGGCCCGTGCATAATAAAACTTTGTTCATCCGTACTCCCAAGAGTGCCATTTGGGTTTCTTTTTGCTGGCGGCAACACATCCACGTAGCTGCTCCTTTTGATACAATTGCATCTCAGTATCTATACCTTCCTGCCCTAATGATTGTGTTCTCCACTTTACTTCACCCATAATGTCATTACCAATAAACTGCTATTCTGCCATAGTCTCAACTTCAAACATGCCACTCTCTTAACTTTGCGATCTTTCCAGTACCCTTTGGTACTCCACCTCCAACATTTACCCCACTGCACCATTCTTACCACTTTTACATGGTCTTTTTCATCCTTCTGTATTTACTTACTTCTCTGGCAGTTTTAGATTATTACATGAATCCCCAAAAGAGAAACATTGTTTGTAAATGAATCTATTCCTCTGGGTGTGATACCTTTTTATTGCATTAAATTCAGCTGAGGGGCCTTTGCTTAGATTATTTGATAAGACTGCTTTGGGCTTTTGAGTCAGCTCGGTCAGTGGGTGTAATTCATGTTGAGTCCTACCCCCTTGCTGGGTCTGATATAAATGGACTCAAATGGACAGACAGACACAGGAAGGAAGAGAGAGCTCTGTCATTTTTGATCCTGCCATGTGACAGAAAGGAGAAGGCCCAAACATCTGATGCCCTGGGGAGAGATGAGCCATTTGCCTGATAGTTTACAGCTGAATTTGGGAAGAGAGCGGAACAGCTGAGACTGATATAGGAAGCCTGCAACTGAAATCAGGAAGAAGCGGAGCAGCTGCACATGAGAGAGGAAGCCTGGAGCGGAAGGAGAAACCTGGGTAGAGCTCGATCGGCAGCCATTTTGCTTCACCTTGTGGCAACACGCCAGGATCAACAGCAGCTGACTTTGGTGAGAAAGCATCTCTGACGGCACCTCGAGTTCGACTTTTTCACAGCCTGGGAACAGTAAGCTTTTTTACCAAATAAATGCCCTTTATAAAAACCAGCAGATTTCTGGTACTTTGCATTGGCAGACCTTTGGCAGACTAAGTTATTTCATAGTCAACCATTATAATCATTCTCTTGCTCTTATTAAACCACAATTCTGATTAAATCCAATTCTTTTTCTGAATGTGAATAAAGCACACAGCCATATGACTGGTCTCACCTTCTATTCATGATATGTACCTCAGTTAAGCTCTTAATTCTGTCCAGCAATCATACCATACTTCCCCAATCCTATTTACTCTCTCCTGCTCCTAGATGGATGTCCATACTGCTCAAACTTTCAACATGTCCTTAACTATCCTCAGTCTCATGTGAGGCCTTTATGCCCTATTTCACTGAAAAATAAAAAAGAAGCCATCAAAAGAGAACTTTGCCCACCTAGCACCACCAACTGACTCACTTCTTATTAATGAACTGCTAATGTTCCTAAATAAGGTCAGCCTCTGTCCTTGTTTCCCAGCTCCCATTACTACTTTAGTCAACTCAGATATAGCTCCAGTAACTCGAAGTTTTCCTCTGTCTACTGGAATATTTCTGTCAGCATACCAACAATGTGCCTATTTTCCCCAAATTTAAGAAAGCTGTTTCTTCATCTCACCTGTACTTTCTGTGAGCCCCATTTATCTCCACTGTTTACATCAAAATTCCTTCAATAAGTTGTCTATGCTTATGTTTTTTACTTCCTTCTTCCCACTCTTCCCTGAACACACTCTAGTGCAGGGGTTCTTAACAAAGGGTCCATAAGCTTGAATTGAAATAAAAAAAAAAAACATTATTCTTGTGGGGACATGTTGGTGCAGGTGTGATCTATTTATTAAATAACACACAGTATAGTGTGGACTTAGTAAGGGGTCTGTGGTTTTCATCTGACTGGCACAGGCGTCTGTGGAACAAAAAAGGTTATGAACGCCTGCTCTAGTGGGCCTTTCCCCTTCAGTTCTCCACTGAAATTGCTCTTATCAAGGTCAGCACCCACACCATGTTGTTAAGTCCTCTGGCCAATTCACAGACTTTATTTGACCTCTCAGTACCAGCTGACACTATCACTCTGGCCTCAAAACATGTTCCCTTAGGACTTAGGACTCAATCTTCGAACTTTTTTTCCTTAATTTTCTACACCCACTCCCTAGGTGTCATTATACCACCTCCTAGTACCAATAGCATCTATAGCCTAAAAAACCTCCAAATGTGTAAATATCTGGCCCACAACTCTCCTCTTAATTACAAACTCATGTCCTTCCTCAATTTACTTCAAATATAACAATAGAAAAAAAAACTTACATAGCACTTACTAAATGCTAGACCATGTTTGCAGTATTTTACATGTATTAACTCAATTAATCCTCACAATCCTATGAGGTAAATAGTGTTACAAAGATTTTTCAGTCAGAGAAACTGAACAATAGAGAGATTAAACAATTTTCTCAAGGACAGACAGCTAATGGTGAAGACACTGCCAGGATTTGAAACTGGGCATTCTGGTCCCAGAATCATTATTTTTATGCCCTACAGCTATGCTAGAATGCCTCTCAAATTAGACAGTTAAATGGCATCTCTCAGGTGTTGAAAACTGTACACCCAGTATGTCCCCAAATCAGCTTCTTTCCCAGTCATCCCCATTGTGGCAAAGAGCACCTCTCGAATATCAGCTGCTCAGGGCAGAAAGCTTAGAATCATCCGGAGATCCTCTATTTCAAATTGTGTTGGGTCAACCCAAAATATATGTTCAGAACTGTATCACATCACTTCCCTCTCACCTGCAATCACTCTGGCTCAAGCCATAATCATTTCTTCTGAATCTTATGATACCCTCCTAATTTGTTCTCAGATTTTGACTTTGCTACTTTTTAGTCTATTCTCAGCACAGAGACCAATCATTCAAGCAGAATGATTCTGTTAAAATAGGTCAGACCATCTCATTTCCTCTGCTTAAATCCCTTCAGAGGAAAAACCAATATTCTTCCTATGACATATAAGGCCCTCCATAATCTTGGTCCCACTCACTATATTACTTTTCAGAATTCATCTCCTCCTACCACCCCCCTTTGTCCACTCCTCTCCAGCCACATTAGGCTACTCACCTTTTAAATTTCCCTGAACCTGCACTTGCTCTTTGCACTAACTGTTTCTTCTGCCTGGAATGGTCTTCCCCCAAACATTTGCAGTATTTGATCCCTCTCCTTGGCAAGTCTGTAATCAAACACTACCTTCTCATTGTGGTTTTCTTTCCTAAAATTTCATGCACACACACATGCCAAAAGCATTCCCCCTTTATTTTTTTTTCCCCATTACTTAACTTACATACTTTAGTTCTTCTTATTTTTCTTATTTATTTTTGGTTCTCTCCACAAAATGTCTATGAGGGCAGGAATTTGTTGTTTTTGTCTTACAATGCTGTTTCCCCAGATCTTCAAATAATGAATAGCATATAGGAGGTGCTCAATAAATATATTCATACATCAATGCATGAATAAACTCACTAGTTACCCAAGAGAATAGTTGCCAAGTAAAACTAAATTCCAAAGTGAGATTCTAGATAATCATGAGGAACCCATATGGAGCTTGTCTTAAGTTAGTATTAAGACCTTTGCTTCTTCATTCTCCAAGGATTTATGAGTTTAGAAAATGAGGGTGGATGAGGGAATTTCTGTAGAGTACTTGATGATGTGAAGCTTCCTTCTGCTTCTCTCTCCACAGGGGAAACCTAGGTGGTGCTTCTTTCCTCTTCCCTCAAACTTGGGACTAGGGGTTTAAAAGAATCAACTAAAAAAATCTTGATATTTTTTCTCTGGGGTTGGTGACACACCTCCGGGGACTTCTGTCTGATCATACCTGTCTAGCCAAATGTGCAATGGCTATGTTTGTGAAATCACTGCATCCATGGGAGTGGGTCTGATTTGCAAGCTTTCTCATGGACTGAGAGGGACAGTGAGTGTGAGTGAGCTGGCAAAAAATATCTGGGAGGCAAGTTGCCATTGCTGAGATGTGGATATAGACAGCTAGATGCTGGGTAAGAGTAGAACCCGAAGCATCTCCAGGGCAAGGAAAAAGCAGTATGAAGCCAGTGCTGGCCAGAAAAACTCTTTTTCTTTCCATCTATCTCTTCTCCCCTCTACTTCAACCATGACTAAATTCTGGAATTCAGGAGAGATAGAAGATGTGACAGAGTAAACAGAAACTAAGATGAAGACCCCAGTACGCTTTCCTACAGAACACACACACAAACACAGAAACAACACACTGCATATTACCCACCAGCAGTAGACCAAATGGAGGGATGTGAGGGAAAGAAATTCTAACTTTAAATGACGTTTAGCATTGTTTTTCAAACTTAGAACTTGGCATATTAAGACCTAAATAGGGAATATTTTTTTTCCATGAAGTTACTAAAGGAGTATTTATGTATGTATGTATGTATGTATTTGACATGTGCTCAATGTATGGATACTGCCCAAGATTTCAACCAAAGGCAGAGTCAGCCTCACAGAGAGGATGAAGGGGAAGCGGAAAAAAAGAAAACAGTTGTTCTCTATTGTAATCTCTGAGTCCTGTCTGTTCAACATACTGGTTCTGTATTCCACTGTGTAATCATGGACAGTATGTTTTTATGAAAATTATTTGAAAATTACAGGATGCAATCTTTAAGCTTAGAATAGTGGATTTATAGAATAAACCACAAATCCTCTAATTTTCCAAGTCAATGAGGCATTTATAATAACTATTGTTTTTAAAACCATAAAATTTAAACATAATTATATAAAGCTTTCTAAAAATTGATTAGCTATCTTGAGACTTCTGCTAGATGGCTTGATCAGGTTTTTATTCATTTACTTTTTTAAAATAAAAAAAAAGTTGGCTTTATAAATCACTTCTATGGCTAACAGTGTGGGAAGGGTGAATAGGTCTAAATTAATTTTCTTCTCTGTTTCAGCACTTTTGAAATGCAGAAAAGGAAATAAGACCAATCCAGAAGTTCATTCTTGGGCTCCAATTTTTCCTTTTCCCATATGAACAGAGCCTGGAAGTTCACAGACACATTAGGGAATGTTTCCACTGTGTGGGAGAAACATCTGCAGAGTACACTGTGGACCACCAAACGTGGAGTGAGAAAGAAGCATGTGGGGGTGGAGGCGGCAGACAATTAAAGAAAAACTGGGAGTAGGTTACGTCCAAATATCCAACTGACTTGCCTAACCTCCAGTTTACCTTTGCATTATATAAGAAGTCTAAGAGTAATAAAATTCATATTAAAAATGCTTTTTAGAATAGTGATGAAGTAGAGTTAGATTTTTTTTCCAGGCATACAGGAAACATTAGCATTCTGCTTGGCACATCACACCCTGTGGAGCCTAAGGTGGGTGTTCTCATGGTTTTCTTCCTACTCATCCTTAGCAGCTCTTTACTAAGGTGGCCATGCGGAAGCCCAGGAGCTGTGGGGCTCTTCTCAACCCAGAGGGAAGCACAGTGAAGACAGAAATGAATTCTGAATAAATTCTTTGTAAAACATCAGGGGCAAAGGGGGCTCTGAAAATGCAAATGATTGTCATTAGTAGTAATATGCAACTACTGAGGAAACATTTGAAAGAATAATGTGGTCTAGCAAAACAATCCTGCAATCTGTATTCAATTAAAACTGACCAAAAATGCTTGCAATGGTCCTTTGTCTTGTTGGAAGCCAAATGCTTTCTGGAACTCATGAAGCAAGTTTTCCAAAATGGCATGTTACCAACAGAATATTAGTGAAACAATAACTGGCCTTAGAGTTGACTTTCCCATTGAAGGAAAAACCCTCCAACTATAATGGCCATGGTATCGAGAGTGACAAGAATATTGATAGACCTGTCAAATGCTCACAGATGACCTTTATGACATGTCTACAGCACACGTGACTAGTCTTTTTGCCAGCCAAATAACTTATGTGTGAGGACAATTAAAATGCAATATATAGAGTTTTGCAAATCACATAAGCCTGAGAAAATTGGAAAGGAGGAAAGCATACAGCTAACCATTGGAACCTACTTGATTAATTTGGGTTCTGGAACAATTTAATAAATCTCTTAAGTGCAGTGGTAATGAAAATCTTTTACCTTATTCTCTTAGAAAACAAGACACACACTCTTTATGGATTGTGGTTTCACTATTCACCTTTGGTTCAGAGCCACAGTGAGCAAGCCTTTTGGGCTCCAATCTTCAAAAAGCAAGTTCAACCCTGGCTCTGATTAAGTTTCAGACAAATCATATGCCTTCACCCCTTGCAGTTCACACCCAGCACACATGAGAAAAGCAGCTTCCTTGGGATGTAGACTCAAAGTCATAAGACAGGAGCCCTGCCGTCTTCCATGAAAGAGCTACTTATCCTGGGACCATATATCATCTGCAGCCAAAGTGCGTGGTTTTGGAGATGTCAAGTACATTCAGGAATCCTAGCCTCATTCATTCACCTATCAAAAACAGAAGTATGTTCAAAAGTGGCTTTTTCATCAAAATACCATAAAGTTAGTATGAACTTGAGAACCATTGTGTTTACTTCTGAAAAACAGACCTGCAAAACTGAAAGGTCAGCAAAACAATTACTTTAGATATTCCATTTCAAATGTATCTTTCCTTTATCTTTTTTAAAACTTTTCCTAAAAGAGAGTCTATTAAATGTAGTTAAAATTGAAATTCAACCAAAAGAAACATTGAAGAATAGCGGTAAATAAGGTGATAACCTCTTCGGAGGCATTTCTAAAGATAATAAAGTAGATTGTACTATAATTGAATATGAAAGAAACACTTTCATGATTTTTAATCTTCTAGAAATAGTTTTTCTTTTTTATTCTGGAGGAAGCTTTAAAAAACAGATTTTTTAAATATATTTTTTCATTAGAGAAGTTATGAACTTACAAAACAATCATGCACAAATGTACAGAATTCCTATACATCACCCCTCCATCAACACATTACATTGTTGTGGGACATTTGTTACAGAATATGAGAGAACACCATCAGATAATTACTACTAATTATGGTCTATTGTGTACATTTGGTATATTTTTTCCATACCCCCCTATTAAATTTGACAAAGTCTTTCTTTGGCATTGATGCAAAAATATTACAATATTGCTGTTAAATATAGTCCATAAATTAAATCAACTGTAGTTTTCCCATACATCTCCATAGTCTTACCACCTTGTAATAGTGATGTACATTTGTTCTAGCTCATAGAAGAACATTCTTGTATTTGGACTATTAACCACAATGCTCATCCACCTGCAGGTTCACTAAGTTATTTAGGCCCTAGATTGTTCTTTAGCTTTCATTCAATTGACATTTATATCCCTAGACTACTACCACTTTCAGCCACAATCCCATTTATAAATCAGCTGTGTTAGTTATACTCACTATAATGTGTACCATCAACTCTATCCATTTCCACACTTTCACAGTGAAGCTAATTAAAAATTCTACATATATTAAGCATCAGTACCCCATCTCAACCCTCATCCTGTCTCCTAGTAACCTATATTATAGATTTTAACTGTATATGTTTATTCATCATATTTAGTTATATTAGTGAAACCATACAATATTCGTTCTTTTGTCTCTGGCTTATTTCACTAAGCATACTGTCTTCAAAGTTCATCCATGTTATCATACATGTCCCAATTTCATTTCTTCTTACAGAAGCACAATATTTCATCATATGTATATACCATATTTTGTTTATCCATTCATCGGTTGATAGACACATGGGTTATTTCCATCTTGTGGTAATTGTGAATAATGCTGCTATGAACATCATGTGCAAATGTCTGTTCACATCACTGTTAAAAAACAGATTTTTGTTTTATTACTAATGCCAGCAATCACATAGTAGAAAATATGCACACACAATAAAAGAATTCATTTGTAGCTCTCATGATCCTCTTGAACAAGACTTTATTTTCTTTTATACTTTCTTTTGTTATCACTTATTTACTTATTTTCCAAATAGAGATGTCATTTTATTTTAATGCTTTAGAACCTCAAATTAAAATGGAGACTATGGTGATTCAGAATCAGTTTGGAAACTCTTTGATACAGATTGAATTTAGGATATTTGTCAAAATATTCAGATTGGTAGAGATGGAGAGTTAAAATTAAAGACTGCTTCCCCAGGTGGTATTATTTTTGCAAATGTTTTTAAGCAATTAATTAAAACATGCCCAGTTTTTATGCCTAATTAAAATGTGCCTAGCACTAACAATCAAATTATAGGAAACCGTGCTTGCAAAGGGGGAAGTTATCTAATTTTATGAGTTTAATAAACTGAAATCATTTTAAAACCCTATGTATCATTGTTGAGCCCCTCATGGCAGCAAATATACATGATTTTTATACTAGTTTTTCTTTAAATATAAATACCTAATGCTAAAGACCTAATTTGCTCTAATCAAACTTCAATTTGGCCCCAAAATAGCAGGCAGATGCTATAGGCTATTAACGTCTTGCCAAGGATTAACTAATTTAATCCTCATGCCGATCCTATTAAATAGTTATTACCTGTATTTTATAATTGAGGAAACAGGCTTAGAGAAGATAAGCAACTTATTCTAAGACATATGGTTGCTTAATGGAAGAATCTGAAAGAGAACCCCGGAGTATTTGAATGTAGAATCTGGCATATTGCCTCATCTCTCACTGAACCAAAAGCCAAGAACATTATCTAGGCCAATAAAGGTGCTGTAGCGTTGGTGTTGATAAAGTCATCTGTTTTCTCAAGAAATGAGATTCATATAGAGCATGACATTAACATTTTACATATTTGAAACTGAAGCATCACAATATTATGACAAGCAATGAAAAAGAAAAAAAATAGAAAAAAAAAATAAGTACTTGCAAACTTCAAACACCTGGTCTTTTCTCATTTACTCTTCAGAATGAATGATCAACATGAGTGGTAGGATCCATTTACTTGGCTCTTCATCCAACTGTGTGGGATTTTTTGGAAATGAAAAAAAATTATTTTCTTAGGAGTCAGGAAGGAGCAAGAAAAATGTAGAAAAAGGGTAGAGCCGGCATTTAAAGGCAGAACCTTCCTTGTTAATATATGCAGTCATTATTTTTTAAAAGCATATTTGAATGAGAAGTACATTCTCCAAAATATTTTTATTGAGAGCAAGTTTTTTCTACAACACCTTTAGAAGCTTTGGAAATCCCTGGACTCCTTGCGCCTCTGAATCAACAGGCAAAGAAGGGAATTACTATAATGGCTGGGGTGATTGATCCTGACTATCAAGGGGACATAGGACTGCACCTACATAATAAAGGTAAAAAAGAGTTTGTCTGGAATACAGGACATCCCCTAAGGATTAAAGTCAATGGAAAATTGCAACAACCCAATCCAAGCAGGACTAACAATGGCCCAGAATCTTCAGGAATGAAGGTTTGGGACAACCCACCAGGCAAAGAACCAGTGACAGCTGAGATGCTTGCTGAGGGTAGAGGGAACATAGAGTAGTGGAAGACGGTAGTGATAAATACAAACTTCAACCATGTGACCAGTTACAGAAACAAGGACTATAAATGTCATGAATATTTCTTCCTTGTTTTGCTATGAGTATGATTGTATATGTACATAAAACGAATATCCTTGTTTTCTTCCCTAACTTTTTCCCATATCATATGACATAGGTTGTATTAGTTTCATGTAGTAATATTTAAAGGTGTCAAGTTTAAGAGTGAATATTACCCAAAGACTTGTACCCTATTCTGGAGGGAATTAGTGCGTTTTCGATTGTATGCAGGACAGTTGAATATTGTAAGGTGGAAATATATATATATATAATATATGTTGTTGTTTTTATTTAAAGACTAAGTATGGTTTAAGATGATGTGTATGGCTGCCAAGTTGACAAGGGGTGGACTGTGTTGATTAGGCTAATGAGTCAACTTGGCCAGGTAGTGGTGCCCAGTTGTTTGGTCAAGCAAGCACTGTGCTAATTGTAAAACAAGGACATTTCATGGACTTTAATCATCAGTGAATTGATTGCATAGATGGCTGATTATATCTACAATTAACCATGGAGATTGCCATCAGCAATGAGTGACGTCTTATCCAATCATTTGAAAGCCTTAAAAGAGGAAGTGATTTCAGCATTCAGAAAGAGAATTTCCAACTCTACTTCTGACAGCCAACATCTCCTGGGAACTCATCAAGGAACTTCTTTAGAGCCCCTGGTTTGCAGCCTGCCCTGCAGAATCTGGAGTTGGGCATCCCCACGTTTGCATGACAGAATTTTATAAAATTTCATACTATTTACAGATATCTCCTATCAGTTCTGTTTTCCTAGAGAACCCTGACTAATACATATAGTAAATATTACAATTAAAAAAAAAACAAAGGGAGGGTTCCATGTTCAGATGGTATGTTGAACTCACAAATCTATCTCCTTTCCGCCTTGAAACCCTATTCCATTAGAATAATGGAATAAAAAGTATGTATTCACATCAAAGAAGAGAATAGGATTGGTTTAACTTATTTTTGGAATATTTCAATGCACTTTTGGAAGCTAAAGAGCCAGTGTGTTGGGTATTGAGACATTCATGCCTCCCATAAAGACATGTTCAATACTTAACTCCCACTCCTGTGGATATGAACCATATGAGATGTAATTAGTTATTAGTTAAGGTGTGGCCAAACTGAATGAGGGTGGGCTTATTTCAATATGGCTGAAGTCTTTATAAACAAATTTAGCACAGATGGAAGGAACCAGAGGAGGAGACAGAGAAAGAGATCACCACGTGACAGAGGATTGCTGGAAAGTCATCACCAGAATGCTGCAGACTTTGCACAGCGCTGCTGACACCTCAGTTTTGGACTTCTAGCCTCCAAAATTATGGGACAATAAATTTCTGTTGGTTAAGCCACCAACTGTGTGGTATTTGTTATAGCAGTCCTAGAAAACTAAGACAGAGAATGGAGGCTTAGTGAAATAAATTAGTATGAAGTAGGTTGCAGTGAGGAATCTGACAAGAGGGACAAGAGGGAGCTTCAGCTATGGTGAGAGTATATTTGTCCCTCAAGTGTCTCAGGAGATAGAACTAGAGACTAAGAACGGTATGTGGGAATTAAAATGATAATTAATTGAAATTTTATGTTAAAAACTTCTCTACACTTGGCATGAAAGGCCCAAGAGCCAGGCGACAACATCCCTCAAAGGAAAAATGAGAATCCTTCTATAATAAACTCTGAACAATTTGGGAGTTGACACCCCAGAGTAATGCATCTTTTTTATCTGGCATCTACTTGTTCCAAAACATGACATAAGGCTTCTTGCTTGTCCCCCCGAAAACTAACTATTCAAGTAAAAAAGTGCAAAAGTGCACACAGTCATTTTTACTAGTGTCTCCTTCTGAAATGGAAAGAGGCATCAAGAAACACCAGATATATAAGGAAAGTCAGCAAAACACAAAAGAAACACCAACTAATACAAACAGGAGCAATAAAACAAAAAAATTTGCAAACATGTCACAATGAAATTTTCCCACACTAAGAATCATAAGTGTTTAAAAAGAGAAAGATATGTTATGAATTGAAGGGGTTTCAGATTTCTCAACAGCGATACTCTAATGAAAGGAAGCATGGCAATGTCTTCAAAGGGCAGAGAGAAAATGAAGTTTATCCTAGAATTCACTTAGCCAACCTATTAGTGAAGTGCATAGATAGAATAGAGATTTCAGTTGTGCAATGGCCTAATGGATCATTCCCTGGAAAATTCCTTATGGAGAGTTATTTGAGGAAGTACTCTAGCAAAACAAAAAATAAAACAAGAAAGAGGAAAAGGTGGTCTATGAAACAGTCAATTCAACTCCTCTAGGAGGGTAGTGACAGGATGTCCCTGGATGAAGCTAAGCAAAGCCAGCAGACGTCCCAACAGGAAGGAGGTGAGCGGAGGAGGAGGGGTGGGATGCATAAAGTAGGCATTAGATTAGGAACGTGGAACAGCTGAGGATTTATTTTTATGTAATATGAGAATGGATTTTGTTCACAAAATAATTTCTATGGAGAGAGACAAGAATGAACATTGGATCAATAAAGAAAGACATGTAAAAATATAACGTTTATCGCTGCATTCAATTCTCAGAACCTCACCCCCCCCCCATAAAAACAGTGGTCAATATAACTATGGCTATTGAGCATGATTTATATATCATTAACTTTTGAGTTATAAAACTTGAGGTTCAGATAAACAGGGAGGTAGAAGGGAGTAAGGAAAAATGGAGAGAAAAGTGAAAGCTCTAATATGTTCCCTTCATATATGAAAACCGGGATCAAGAGATGCTGTTGATGGCATATGGTTAGAGAAATGGAACTTTAAAGAAGTGTTCTCAACTAGAAGGGAGAGAGAGGTGGCAGTGGCAGCTAATAGCATGAACGAATTTCTTTCACCTCATACAAAGAAATCAATAGGGAAGGGCTACATTTGATGAATCAAAAAATGGTGTTAGAAAAGTAAAATTTAGAGGAACCAAAACCCAAAAATATTTTACAGATTTGCTTGTAAAGGAATAGGATTTGGGGTAGACAGTGAGGGCACTCTATCTTCTCATCATAATCCTGCCTGTGCTTTTTAATTTTTTTTAAACAATGTGCATATATTTGATAAAATTAAAACAATTTAAAGGATAGTAAAAACCAGGGTGAAGGGGATTAAGTAAACAAACAAATTAAAGGAGCACCTTTTCCTTTCTATTAACTCAGATTTTTTTTTGCATTTTTTTTAAAATACAGAGATCTCACCTCATTAAAAGTAAGACCATTATGTTCTTTAGTTCCTAAGATTTTGGAGGGAGCAATTGTATTGTCTCATTTGCAAAAGTATTCTAGATTCAACAAAGATGTTTGTAAATCCTGTTGTTTTTTTACCCTCTGACTGCAGGAACATTATATTTGCCTACACTTTTGTTTATAAATGTATAGCATACTGCATATCCTATCAGAAGCCTGTAATTTCAGCAACATTGAAACTGCTCTTAGGTTGGTTTTTCTTTTGTTGCACAAGAAAGAGAACACTTATTCTCTACACCTCACATTATGCAGGGTAACATTTCTGATCACAATCAAGAAGCATTCCTTCACATATCCATTCTGATCCAGAAAAAAAAAAAATCATGTTTACATGTTCAAGGGCAAAACTGAATCTCTTGCAGATCAGAAACTTTCACATGGTTTGCATCTCAGTCCATGTCTATTTCAGTCATCATCATAATCATCATGCAGAGAAAGGAAGAGGAGCAAAGCCTGAAGAAACAAGATAATGAACTTTTGTTCTACACTTAAATGACAGTAAAAGGAAACATGAATAATGAGTGTATGGAGTGTTTTTTTTTTTTTAATTTCTATGTTGATCAGTTAGGTAGATATATATACTGAAGCATAAAAGTAGTAAAAAGTAAATTTGGATTAGTGTAATAGTAATGAAAGGAAATGACAGGCATGGCATAATTCTGTGAGTCATTCTTCCCAACACCAGCACACTGTTACTCATTGTACCTGAAGATATCATTGCCTCCTCCTGATGTTGGGTCAGAAGACCCATGATCAGTAACAGATCCGTTCTGTGGCCTGCATTGCATGTTACAATTTGTTAAGAATAAATGCGTACTGATGATTTGTGAGTAATTATAATTTTCAGGAAAAAATAATTCCCATTTTAAACAAACATTTCTCAATTCTCTCCAGCCTTGAATTCAGTGTTGTTGTTAACAAATTCAGGTGAAAGTTCTGGTACCTAATATTTGCTCTAAATGTAATGCTTCATTTAAATAAATAAAAGTTCTATGATTGTGGAAATGGAATGGGATAACAGGACTCATCAGATTATTTTTATAAAATACTTTGCATTTCAAAGATTAAAATGTCATGTAAAAATATTCAAACTCCTTTGGTTAACATCTACTCAATTGCTGAATTAACACTGGGAAATACAAACTAAATGAAAAGAGGAGAAAGAGAGTAAAGAGCCAGATAGAAATAAAGGAAATAGAGACTATCTAGAAAATACAGTCAGATGTTTCCTAATTTTTTTTCTTTTTCTTAAATCCCTATAATCTCTACCTTCAATCACATGAATTTTCCAACCCAATTAATAGAAATTTAAATTTTCTGTCCATTTCCAGCCTTCTTAGATTGGCTATAGCAATTCTGAGTACATGAAACTGGAAAGAAGGGGAAAAATATATATTCCCTATTGTACTGCCTGATAGTTATATTAAATGGCTAGCTCTCTTTTCTTTTTTGATACTGACATCTATTGGAAAACAGATGAATATGTTTGTATATTTATCTTTTAAAAGCAAATAATGCTAATTAAACTTAAAACCTCAATTTAAATAAAAAATGAACAGTATATAAAAGAAACTATTTCAATGACACTATTCTCCAATTGCCTAAAAACACAATCTAAAAATTCAATCTTATAGACTTCTCTTTGAGTCAGTAGCTCTTATTACAAATATAATTATATATCCTTTAAAACTCATGCACATCAAGTAATGTGCTCATGATTCAAATGAACAACTTTATATGAAATGGTGAAAGAAAAGAGTAAAGTTTGGCTTAAATTCAAGATTGCCATATAGGGCTTTCTGAAGGCTTTTTCTACCATTTTAAATGATAACACACAAAGAAAAGAAATTTTTTTATGAAATAATGCAATTTCTTTAACCTGTAATTTTCAGTTTTAAAAAACAAAATATTTTGGGAAGGTTTCAACTGGGTTTCTCCAAATCTATTTGCCACTTGGGTAAAATATGTGTGTCCAATGCTTTCTGTGGTAGGTTGAATTGTATTCCCCCCAAAATCATGTTCTTAATGTAAACCCCATTCCCATGGGAATGAACCAATTGAAAATGGGTCCTTTAGACTTTACTACTTTTATTAAAGTGTGTCTGACTAAATCAGGATGGGTCTTTATCAGATTACTGAAGGATTTATAAGGAAAAAGTCACTGGGACATCCTGAGGTAGGATGCAGCAGCTGCTGATGGATCTCTGCATCATGCTGGGTTGGAGACATTACAAAAGATCCCATCCTTATTCCAAAAGAAAATTGAGGATAAGGCGGAGAAAAGTACATTTGTAAACATTTAGCTTATTTACATTATTGTATAAAAATAAACATTTATTTCAAAAGCAGTATACGATTGTTGTACAAATGGAAGTAGCATATACAGAGTAAAAAGTGATAATTCCTTTTTTAAGGCAGTTTTATGAAGTATATTCACACACCATAAAATCCATCCAAAGTGTATAATCAATGGCTTTTAGTATAATCACAGAGTTGTGCATTCATCACCACAATCACTTTTAGAACATTTTCATTGCTCCAAAAAGAAAAACCCCAAAGCCCTTAATCGTCACCTCTCAATCTCTATCATTCCCCAGCCCTACATAACCACTAATCTATTTATATCTCTGTAGATTTATTTATATTTATGTATTATATAAAGGGATTCATACAATATATAGCATTTTGTGTCTGGTTTCTTTCATTTAGCATAATGTTTTTTTTAATTATTATTTTTTTAATTAAAGAAGTTGTAGGTTTACAGAAAAGCAATGTAAAAAAATACAGCATTCTCATATAGCCCCCTATGGTTGACATGTTGCATCAGTGTGGTACCTTTGTTACAAATGATGAAAGAATATTGTAATAGCACTATTAACTATTGTCTATAGTTTACATTACAACCCTATTATTAACACCTTGTATTAGTGTCATACATGTGTTATAATTCATGAAAGAACATTCTTATACTTGTACTGCTATTAATCCCAGATGGTGAGGATGGAAGGCTCCCTCATAGGAAGCCACATTTTACCCTGGTCAGATCTGCACAAAGAAATTCCCAGTAGTTATTTGCGTCACATAGCAGTGCTTTTTATTTACAGTGGAAAAAAAAGCCACACCCAAGGAAATTTTCCAAGGGGATAGAATAATTTCTTTCACAAGCCTCTGAAAGCATTACTGAGCTCAGCTTGCTGTGCCCTCAAAGCCCACTCCTGCAAAACTAGGATGGTGGTTTGGGGAACTCTCCTGGCTGTTTCCCCCTGTAACATTCAAAAAGAGAATGTCTTCCACCATATTAAACCACATTAAAGTTTTAGGGTTGTAATCTGTCAGCAAATGTCATTCCTCACTCAAACCAAATCAAATGTCAGGTTTTCTTTGCCTCAGTGTTTTAGTCAGTCCAGTCATGATCACTGAATTTATCTCACCCTGAAGAAGGCTACAAAATGATTGCTGCAATTCTACTTGTGACCCAGTCTGAGGGACTGGAAGTAACCAAGGAGTACCATTTTCAACCTGAGCCCTGGGATGGATCTGGGGGAAACTTGAATTGAAAAGTTTTCATCTACCGACACCTACCCACTGAAACTCACTTCCCGAGGGGTGTCCTACTTCAAGACACTAGGGCATATCTGACATCAACAACTCCCTACCTCTGCCTGGGATGTCAGCATTCTTGTGTCCAAAGGATAGCCATGCCCAACACTTTCCTGCTCATTACTGGCACCTTCAGGGTTGCAATGACAACTAATATTGTTTAGGATGTCTTGGCTACAAACAATTAACTTTGAAGTTTAATCTGGAGCTTCTGTGCCTCTGTGCCTTACTATGGTGAATAGAACTCTCTCTCTCTCTCTCTCTGCTATATCTTTTTGTCGGAACTTTTTAGTGTCATGTTGATATGTGGTTATGAATTTGAGATTTATGTCACAGGTACTTAACACTTGTTCAGTAAGTGACTCTAGAACTGGGTTGTACAGATGGTTACTGAGGTGTCTGGATATTTCTCCATTTCCAAAACAATCCATCTCTGCACAATTTCTGTGACATTCACAAATCTCAACTCACATCTGTGGCATGACACACTCCATGAATTTCTCAGGTTCCTTGATAATTATTTCAGTGGTATTTATAATAATTAAAAGGAATATTACTTAAATGTTAATCAATAAGATATTGATTAAAAATAAATTATGAAACATACACATTGCGGACTACTAGGCAGCCAATTAAATGAAGATGCAAATCTTGTAATTATTGACATGGAAATATATCATAGGTTGCTGAGTGAAAAATAAAGTACTGGTTTAAAACATTAGGCATGAATAAAGGTGGGAATAAATAAAAGGCCCCTGCAGAAGAATTCTAAACAATTTATGTAGCTACTCCACCCTCAAAGAGGAAGAATTTAACACCCCAACCCCTCCATAGGTATAGGCTGCTCACAGTTACTTCCTTCCAGAGAGAAGATTATGGAAAGGAGGAGATAAAAGAGTAACATTACAGTGGAGAAACCTGACAAACACTACCCCAGTCAGGTGATCAAGACCATCAATGGTGGTAGACCATACCGATAATATGCACACTTGATATGATTTGATGACCTGGTATTTTACTTTTGTGTTCTTCCTTGCAAGAAAAATATAACCACAGTTTAACCATTAGAAAAAAAAGTCAAACCCAAATTTAGTGACATTCCAAAAAATACCTCACCAATCTTCTTCAAAACTGTCAAGGTCATCTAAAACAAGGGAAGTCTGAGAAACTATCACAGCCTGGAGGAACCTAAGGATACACGACAACTACATAGAACATGAGTAGAAAAAAACATTAATTAAACACTTAGGACACCTGAATGCAATATGACATTACTTAATAATAATGTATTGATATTGATTCATTAATTTTGACAAATGTACCTACCATACTATGTGCCTACCATAGTATGGGTGTGGGATATATGGGAACTCTCTGTACCACCCTCACACATCTATAAATGCAAAACTATTCTAAAATAAAAATGTGTTAAAATATAAAAATAAACATTATGCAGAGTATGCCTTTTTAGTATAAAATATATATTCGTGTTTGTATGTATATACATAGAGTCATCTGGAATTACCTGATGATGATTGTCTCTTGGTCATGGATTTGTGTGTGTGTGTTTATATTTTTCTACATTAATCATTTATTATTTGTATAATGAAAAATATAAAATAATCAAATATCAAATCACCCTTCTGTCCCTTTTTGCATCATTGCCTACATCATTTCAACTATAAGCTACAGAAATCTTACACAATAAGGAATGTCTTTTCTCACATAATATGGGATGAGAGTTAAGGTGTGTTTTCTTCAATTGTGATTCAGCTTTGGAAGCATTTCACTCTCTATTTCAGCTCTTTGTCCCAGCATGCCAGCTTTGCTTTCAAGCTCACTTTCCTCATGGTCACAAATAGATACCAGCATTCACCACATGGCAACATCTTTTCTTGTTTGTATCCAGGGGAAGTGAGGAAAGGCTTCTCCTCCAACCTTGGAAAAAGAATTACCTAAACTCCAGTCACTGTGCCTAGCCCCAATCAGTAAAAATTGCCATCATGTATGACAATTGTTCACTGGCTTAAACCAGAGTTCTGGAGGGAGATGGAAATGACTGATGACATCTAATCAGCACCCACCTGGAACTGGGAATGGAATCAACTCCCCCAGACCACATGGGCTGCCTGGAGAAGAGTGAAACAAAGTTGGTTACAGCCCTCTTGGGTAAAAGTTTACATCTGCATATGGGACATATAGTCTCAAGTTCTTGACTCACACTGGTCCAAGTGCAGGAGGGAAAATAGAGACCAATTACCTACAACTTACCTGCAACTGGGACCTTCAACAGATTAGTTCCAAGCATTTGAGAAATATGAACTAATGGCTGCAGTATCCAATCAGGTAATTCCACATTCGTGGAGAGGTATAAGAGGTGGAGCAAGAAGACATAAGTGTAACATTGAAAGATGACCCTCATGATATAAAGGAATGTTAGAGATGGAAAAAAGCATTTCAATCATAATACGTTGGCCTTGACTTTTAACCTAGCACAAAAGTCAGCAAACTGTGGGTCAATTCAACTTTCCACCGCCTGTTGTTGTACAGCCTAGTAGATAAGAAGGGGTTTTATAGTTTCAAATTGTTGAATAAATAGTCAAAAGAATAATAATATTTTGTGACACATGTAAGTTATATGAAATTCAAATTTCGGGATCCATAAATAAAGTTTTATTAGAACACAGCCAGACCATTTGTTTATATATGGTCTATGGCTGCTTTTGCACTACATAATGGCAGAGCTGCATAGTTGTGATAGACATCTTCTGGCCAGCAAAGGCAAAAAATATATACTATATGGCCCTTTACATAAAAATTTCTCCAACCCTTGACCTAGAATCAATCAGAACTTTGCCATCTCCCTTAGTGGAGGGCAAGTCCTCTGTCCATGAACATGAGACCTCTCTCCCAAAGCCACTACTATTCCTCTGGTTATCCTCCTAGAACCACTGATGGGTAAATGGATTTTGCCCACACAATAACTCTCTCAGAAGACTCTGAACTACGTCAGAATGGTATATTAATTAGTCCAACTCCAAAGCTGAAAAATATCTTCTTTTCTATCTTCCATTCCAAATTAATTCCAATTATGTTGTTCTTTCAGAATTTCTGCAAAAAGAGTGGATTTAAAAACATAGTGGCCTTCTTGCAAAAATTAGAAATTTTCAATGAATGCATCCCCAATCAACAGGTTTATTTTAGGTGCTTTTCTTTCATATGCAACATAATCAAAACAACTTCATTTATTGTTGCTTTTGAGTCACGCTTCTTACACACCAGAGCTCAATTGAGTGTGAGCTCCACCTAGTGACAGAGCATGCATACTCTCTTGTGAGGAAGTATTTCAGTCCTTGTCTTAAGAACTTTTTTACTGCCATGAACTAGGCAAGGGCTTAAGCTTAAAAATAGCCTGCTTTCTAGGGAAAGACCCTTCCTCTTATGTAATTAACCAATGCAGAGCCAAATGGAGACTACCTGGTGGGGTGGTTCTCAAGTTTGTGGACAAGCATACGAATCCAAGGGTAGCTTCTCCATAATTCCCTCCTTGACTTTCTACGCATAATAACATTTTGGGCAGCAAATGCCAGCTAACCAGGCAGTGCTTTAACAATTTTGAGCTTTGAACCCCATTAATTTTTGCAGTGTAAAAGCAGTAAACATTGAATAAACCATTAAAAGGCCAATAAAGTATTTTTTGCCTTGCTTTTCTTGAATCCTACTTGTGCCATACCTTCCTATTAAGACCCCTGAAATCTGCCAGTATAAGCTAATATCTCTCCCCCTACTGCAGGTATAACCTGCAGGCTTAAAGCCAAAGTCAGGTTATCTGTACCCTGAGGCTGCCTGTGCTGGCTAATGACTTGCACCTTTACTAAGGCCAGTGCAGCTGGATTTGCTTGCCATACCCTGCAAAACGAGAATCTATAATAGGTAACTGCACAGTCAGAAGGTGGCTTTGGTCTTGTGAGCCTGTATGTTTGCTGAGATATGTTTGGCCCCTGTATCATTGCTGGGACCTAGCTCTGACCCTGTGTCCTCACTGAGATGTAGTATTTCTATAGAAATAGCTATTTGCCTTTGGACAAGTCACCATGTGTGGCAATGACTGGATGATGTCTACATCCTATATTTGTTAAGGTTTAGAACTATTCACCTAGGACAGAGCATTTAAAAGTCAACCCCTTCTGTTTCCAGAAAGATGGAATAGGCATACATTCCTTATTACTCCCACTAAGTAAAACTAAAAGCCCTGGGTGTTGCATATGAAGCAAACATAAGACTCTGAAAAGTGAAGAGAAAAAGGTAAATTGGCCAGGAGCCTTGAGACCCACAGTGGTAAGTTCTATGGGTTTCCAATTTGCTTTATATATCTAGGACATAAAACTGTAGAAGCCTGCAACCAGGAAATGCCAATAGATACAGACAAAACCAGCCCCAACAAGTTTATGTTCTTTCTAGCCATCATGCCAGGAAAGGGGCAGCTTAGCAAGATAAAAAACACCCAGACAATAACTTCTCTACTCCATTCAATACCACAGTAAACATTGCAGCCTTTTCCCAACCATGCCAGCGAAGGCTGGGTAGGTAGCCTATACTTCCACCCTCGCCAGGCCATATGATTAGATTACTTCAGTAAGGCATAGCCCAGGGGGAGTCTTAATCCTCTTTTTGGAGTTCTTTATAAACAGGATGAATATACAGAGAAAAAAGACTTCAGAGATGGTGAGAAAGCCACAGAAGCAGAGAGAACATCATAAGAGCAAGAAGCTGAAATCAAAAGAATTTGGGAGAGAGGAGGCCAGAAGCTGAAGCAATGAGGCCCCAAGGAGATGGGAGGCACCACCATGTGACAGTCTTCAGGGAGAAAACATTGCCTGATAATGCCTTGATTTGGACACTCTCATAGCCTCAGAACTGTAAGCTTGCAGCCTTATAAATCTCCATTGTAAAAGACAACTCATTTCTAGTATATTGCTTTCAGAAGCTTTTAGTAAACTAATAAAGTGGCTTTATCCTCTTTCAGGGTGGTGTCAGAGAAGTCTTCGTAGGGAGCAAGGACTTACATCCTCAGCAGGAATAATGAAGCCTTATCCTCCTGCAACAACATGGTGCAGTGCAGAGAGCTTGGGGACTCTTAATTCCATCCCCATCCTGAAGCAATCCTGCAGTAACAGGGTGCCACTCCCAACTAGGGTGGTGTTAGAGCAGGCTAAAGGAGAGTCAGATCATTTACCACCACCCAGAAGTAACAAGGTCGCCTCACCATCCCTGACTAACAATAATGAGGTGCCTCCTCCCTCATTCAGTGTCAGTGGAAACTAAGTATAGAGTCTGTACTTTTACCCCAATCTGGCAGTTAGTGGAATAACTAGGCAAAAAAAAAATCATCAAGAGTATCAAAGAATTCAACAATACCATCAATCACTAGGATTTACTTGACATTTAAGACTATTCCACCCAACAACATAAAATATATATTATTTTCTAATGTCTACAGAATATATATCAGAAATATCATATCACACATTCAGCAAGTTTAAAATAATTGAAATTATTTAGAGTGTGTCCACCAACCACAGTGGAATCAAACTAAAAAACCATAACAAGAAATCTCCAAACAATTGGAACTAAACACCATAGTTCTAAATAATCCATGAGTCAAAGAGAGGTCTCAAGGGAAATAAAAAATATATTTGTCTGAATGAAAATGAAAATAAAATATATCAAATTTTGTGGAAGGGAGCTAAAGTCGTGTTGAGATGGAAATTTAAAGCATTAAAGACCTACATTAGAAAAGAGGAAACATCTCAAATCAATGGTCTAATTCTCACCTCAAGAAAATACACAGAGATAGCAAAATAAACTGAAAGTACTAGAAATTCTAGCCAGTGTAATAAGACAAGAAAATGCATGCAGACTGAATAGTGAGAAATAAAACTGTCCCTATTTGCAGACTACTTAATTGTCTACATGGAAAATCCCAGACATCTACAAAGAAAGAGAAAAACAAAAACTTAGAACTAATAATTGAATCTTCAAGGTCACAGAATATAAAATAAACTCCCAAAAATCAATTTTATTTCTATATTATAGAAATAAACATGTAGACACTGAAATTAAAAATATAATATAATTTACAGTCTCAAAAAAGATGAAATAAGTATAAATCTAACAAAAATTGCACAGGACTTGTAGCTGAATGCTACAAGGTATTGATGAAAGAAGTCAAAGAAGATTTAAATAAGTAGAGAGATAATTAAGTCTATGTAGTATTTGCAGAGGAAAAGGCACCTAGATCAATGGAATTGAATAGAGAATTCAAAAATATGCACAGGTGATTTTTGGTAAAGATGCAAAAGCAATTCAATGGAGGAAAGATAACCTTTTCAACTAATACTTCTGGAGCAAGTGGACATCCATAGGCAAAAAAAAAAAGCCTCAAGTTAAGTCTCACACCTTATTAAAAAATTAACTCAAAATGGATCACAGACTTAAATAAAAATGTAAAACTATAAAACTTTTATAACAAAATGTAAGAAAGAAATGTTGAGATCTAGGGCTAGATAAAGATTTCTTAGAGCTGATATTGAATGCATGTTACATAAAAGGAAATATTGATAAATTAGGTTTTGTAAAAAAAAAACTTTTGTTCTGTGAAAATCCTTAAGAGAATGAAAAGACAAGCTGCGGAAAGAACAAGGGTCTAGAATACATTTAAAAAGATCTCAAGAAGTGGATGTGGCTCAAGCAACTGGGCTCCCGTCTACCATATAGAGGGTTCCGGGTTCGGTTCCCAAGGCCTATTGGTGAAAGCAAGCTGGCCTGTGTGGAGAGCTCGCGCAACAAGATGACACAACAAAAAGAGGCACAGAAGAGAGACAGTGAGAGACACAACAAACCAGGGAGCTGGGGTGGCTCAAGTGATTGAAGGCCTCTCTCCCACCTCAGAAGGTCCTGGGATCAGTTCCCGGTGCCTCTTAAAAAGAAGACAAGAAGAGAAGACAAGTAGACACAGAAGAATGTGAAGTGAGCGGACGCAGAGAGCAGACAGTGAGTACAAGCGGGGGCGGGGGGGGGCAGCGGGAATAAATAAATAAAAATAAATCTTTGAAAAAAAAAATCTCAAAACTCAACAGTAATAAAAACCAAGCAGGCTGATTAGAAAATGGACAGGAGGTAATAAGAGACATTTCACTGAAGAAGATACACAAAACGAAAATAAGCACATGACAAGATATTCAACATCAGTAGCCACTGGGAAACTGCAAAGCAATACCATTCTGTACAGATTCTTTCTGTCTTTTCAACCATCTAAGCCCAAACTCCTCTGATCCACCTTAAACTGACATGTGGAGAAACATCCATTAGTATCACATTTTATGGCTTGTCTCCATCCCTCACTCACTTCTCCTTGCTTGGGAAGCATGTTTAGTTTATCCCAGCATCTTTCTCCTTCCCTTTGCCCCTTTTGTTCCTCACTATTACAAGTCTTCCAAGGATAGTCCTTGTCTCAAGCATGTTTAGGGCATTGTGGGTTGAAGTTGGGAGAGTGGTAAATTAAATTCAAGGTACTTTGGGCATTTGATAAAATGTAACCAAAGCAATGAGGGATGAAACAAAGGGTGGAATATGGTGTCAAAAAGTTTACTTATGTTGTGGTTGGTAGCACATGGCTATGGCAACCTAATCATGGGGGTTTCTGGAGGTTTATATTGGGCCATGAAGCTATTTCTTTTACAGTTGTTGAAACACAAGAGTCAAAGCTACTTGATGAAGACAGAACAAAGATTTCCCTCCTCCAAACTCACTAGACTATGGTAATCAAAAACTAATTTCAAAAGTTGTTGTGATAAATGCAGAGGTTTATCACAACATGCTCTGGTGGTAGAGGAAAAGGAACATTTGAAATGGCATCAAAGGAAGTTAGTGTTTTTTATTTTTCTCTCCAGAAGCAAAAGTTCTTCTCCATCTCAATTATTGGAAATGCCAAACTTCTAGTTGTTCAAGCCAAAATCTTATATTAAAACCTAAAAATGATCCCCTATGTCACTTGGAATACAAGCCAAAGTTCTTACAATAACCAAAGGGCTCTGTAAGATCTGTGCCCCATTCCTTTCTGACCTCATTTCCTACTACTCTCTGCCTCATTCATTCTGCCCACACATACGAGTCTCCTTGCCAGAACTTGAATACACCAGACTTCCACCAGTCTTAGGGCTTCTGCACTATTTGTTCCTTCTGCTTGGTGTGGTCTTTCCTCACCTAGCAGCATGGCTAACTCATTTCTCACAAGTCTTTCCTCTAACATTCTTCTCATTGAAGTCTACCCAGCTGCCCTTTAACATGGCAACCTGCTCGCCTCACCTTCTGCAGCACCACTGATCCTCCTTATTCTGCTCTACTTTATCTGTTTTTTTCCTCATCACATTTCTAGCATCTATATAATATATTTATTTATTATTTAATATCTGTCACTCTTGTAAGAATGTAAGGTGTACAAGTTCTGGAGTCTTTATTTTGTTCACTAAGGTATTCTAAGCACCTGGAACACTATTTGGCACATGGTGGGGTACCCAACTACAGAATGAATGGATGGATGGATGGATGCATGGATGGATGGATGGATGGATGGATGCATGGATGGATGAAATGATGATATAAATAATCTTTCATGTGAATTTATATAATTTATATGCATACAGCTCTGAATACTTTTAATATATGCTCAAAATTATCTTGCATTATTGCATAATAATTTAACCAATTTCCTATTGTAGAACTTTATAAATGTTTTCACTTTCCACTATTACAATATTTAATGACCAAGGGTGCATATAAATCTTTGTACTTGCCCATTTGCAGAAAAAGTACCTTTGGTAATTTAAAAATATCTCCATGAATCTGGTGTTATGTACAGGTTTAGAACATTCAGATATATAGCATATTGATTTAAATAACATAATATACAAGAAAATTGTTAGACTAGGAATAGGAAACATTTCCAGATCTGCAACTGTATAATTCAACATGAGTTACTTACACTTCTTGAGTACCTTTTTCCTTATATCTAGGATCATGTATACTTTGTCTTTCACCTCTATCATTTTAAAAACTGTAAATCTCTACTCAAACATAAAGCTTTACTTTCACACTTTAATAACAATAATTATAGTTCAGACTCTTCTATGTTGATATTTGTGGTGATAACTGAAAAAGGACGCTTGATTACCTTTTATTATTCCTAATCACTACACCCTAAATTGGCATAGCAAGCCCATGACGAGATTTCTTTATTCAGAGACCTTGTTTGAGTTGTAAACTACATGTAAATCATTAAAAGATGTGTACCAAGTTGAACCTATCTGGAATGTGCCTTCTCAGGCATACGGATAGCTCCACGAAGGCAAAAACAATGTCTTGTTCATCTGTGTGTCCCTTCTACTGAGAAGGGTACCTGGCACATACGAAAGGTTAATGAATATTTTTGAATGAGCCATGCTACATAATTATGAATAAATTTACATTATTGTAAATTCTTTTTATTTTTATATGGAATTTGTGGCCATTTATAGGTTTTTAGATGTGTCAAATTCCATCTTTTCAAGTTTTGATAATATTTATCTATAGGTAGATTAGATTTATAGATAAATGAGTAACTGGATAAAGAAATGAGAGATCCCATTGATAGATAGCCAGCTAATATTTAAATACAGGTCTAGTTAACAGTATTTTGGGGATATTAAATCTTTATGATTTACTCTGCAATTTTAAATTCTTCACTGTATGTATTAGAAACAATGATGACAAATTTTACCACCAAAATTAATATGTTATGGGTGGAAAGAACAAGAATATAACATAAAAAAAAACCTCTCAATGAGAAAGAGAGAAATACTTCTGAATCATGTATGGTACGTGAAGGAGAAAGAAATCCTAGCTCCAATAGGTCAGATGCTAATGTTAAAATTCCTAATCCTCTCCATTCTTATACCAACCCAACTGAAGAGGGACGGTGTTGTAGAAATATCCATATTTGTGAGAAGCCCTCTTCATTTAGCACAGGGGTACCTGCAAGTCTCTAGAAAATCCTCGGGATTTTTTAAAAAATAAAATTTTATTGAAGTATATCATTCATACATACATAAGCAATAAGTGTATAGTAAAAATTGTGAACATACAAAACAAACTTGCATATCATCATACAGGGCTCCCATACATCACCCCACTACCAACACCATGCACTAGTGTGAAATATTTGTTACATACTATGAAATAGCATAGTTGAGCTATTACTTAACTATAGCCCATATCTTTACATTTGGTGTATTGTCCCCTAACCTACCCGATTATTAACACACTGTATTAGTGTGTTAATACACTAATTATTGGATTAATATTATATATTAATTATAGTTCATTAGAGAATGTTCTCATATTTTTCCTGTTAACCACAGTCTATCTTCCATCACTGGATGCCCTGTGTTATACAGTCCCAAGTTTTGTATGAGCCAATCAAAGTGTACACTCAGTGGCTCTTATTTTTGCCAGAGTTGTGCTGTCATCACCTCAGTCAATTTTAAAATATTTTCATTACTTCAAAAGGCAAAATCCCATACCTTCTTATTCCCCCTATAGTTGTCTCTTAGAATTGATAGAATATCTTCTTTGTCATTGCTGCAAAAAATATTACAATATTACCATTAACTATTTTCCTTAAGATACATTAATTGTAATTTTCTGGTGTATCACCATATGCTTAACATTTTGTAAAAGAAGAACATTCTTGTATTTATAGTATTAATCACAATCTTCATCTACCACAAAATCACTGTTATACATTCGTTAGATTATTCTTTAGTTTCCTTTCAATTGAGATTTATGTCCACAGATGACCCCTTTCAGCCACAATCTTATTTGTCAATCAGCAGTGTTAGTTGTACTCACTATAATGTGTTACCACCAACTCTATTCATTTCCACATTTTTACAATAAACCTCATTAAAAATTCTACATACATTGAACATCCACTCCCCATTCTCAACCTACATTCTATTTCCTAGTAAACTATACTCTAGAAAAACCATGGAATTTGACTCAGCTCTGTATCCACTATGGTGCTAGAATGATATCTTAACATTTGCCTGGGTGGGTGGCTTGATAAATCAGAGTGAAGCAGCACCCCTCACTTCCTGTGCATGACCTGCGGGAGACAAAAGATCATGTATGTCCTGGCAGAGAAACGTGTAGGTTCTGAGAAAGCTGAAGGACTAATATGGATTTAGGGGTCAGAAGAAGAGTCCACACAATATATGGGATCTTTGTCAATAGGTGCAAATGGACAGATACCATGAGGCCAGAAAACACTCCGAAAGTTAGGATAAATTTCCTCTCAGGAGGTGTGAATACAGGAATCAAAGCTACTTTGCAAAGCCAAGTGAATCTGAGACCCCCTTGCTCCCTGCCACCATGAGGCACCTTGGTGCCATTTAAAGTAGGAAAAGAAAGTCCAAAAGCTGAGGATTTTTTTTCTGAAAAAGACTTATTCATCCAAAGGAGACTATTAAAACGTAAAAAAATTGTGGCTCAGTGTAGAAGGCCCCCACCCCGCCTTGCCACTCCTGTATACGTCCCTCTCCCCACATGCTCTGCAGCTTCTTAAGTACTACACTATGCTCTTTAGGGAAGGGACTCATGAATATAAATAGACATGTTGGGGAAAATAAATAAGCTACTTTTTTTCAGTTTTAAAACTGCTTCCTTTCCTCTCTGTCTCTCAACTACTTTTAAATCTGCAAACTATTTTCTACAACTATTATTCTATATTACCTATCCATAACAGAAAATGTCTTTCTATTTCTGGGATATGGCACAGAGGCTGAGATAATTCAGTGACTCGTTTCTACTCATAATGAGGCACAACACAGACTTGATTCAAAAATCCTTAATTCCCTATTGCCTGCCTGTGAAGTCACACTGTTTTCTAATCTATCTCATGATATTTCTGGCTATGTTTGTATTTCTCTATACACTTTTTTATAAGAATTAGGAATAAAACATTATAAAAACCAGAAAATAATGTGAAATTAATTCATGTCCATGGGCATCTTATATATGTGGCTTTCCTGATGATGGTTTTGCTGGCTTGAAGGGTCCCTGATCACCTTGTATGTCTAGCTCAGGGAGTGATAAGGGGAATAAGTGAGTGGAAAAGAGAAAACGTGTGACCATTTCTCTTTTGTGACCACATGTCACTTGGTTTGAAACCGTTCCCATCACAGGAGAAAATGCAAACTCTTAAACATCCTAGTTCTCCGCCTTTGAGTATAGTATAAAATTTAGAAGAATATAAATGAAGAGAAAAAAATCAACATTAGTATAATCATGACTGAGAAAAGAGGAAATTGAGCTGTCTGAAGGCATTAAGAATGTCTGGGGTGAATTAAGATAACTGTGTGCTGTCCTTCACTTCTCTCTTTTGGGAGTGTGATGAGGACCTCCAAGAGGGCATCTTGTTTTGTTCCTTCATAAGAGTATATCCATCCTTGTACTTGTTCCTATGGTAAGGATGCTCCTGGACTCCTGGGAGTACTTTTATGGCTTTTGTTCTTAATCACATATTATAAACAGCATCTATCTCATGGGCATTTCAGCTGAAATGACTGTTTCCCACAGCTCTTCAAGTTTGTAAGTTTTGGAAAAGGATAGAGTTATTTGTGTATTTAAAGCCATCTCCCTCCTAATTTTTTTTTTAATTACCAAATAAATCACTACTTTTCACGTATCAGAAATAGCCAGTTATTTAAATGCTGTGTTGAAATCTGGATTACTTTATTTCTCTTTGCATCCTCTACAGCATCAAGTCAAATATCTTGAAAAATAAATCCACTCAATTAATGTTTGATTATAAATGTTGTATTTGATTAATTTAGAAATGTGAGCTGGCAACATGATCAGATAATCACGATAATACCAGTGAATATATGGTCTGTTATTCATCCCTGTGAATAAGACAATCTTTTATCATTGGATAAATTATATTGACAAAAGGAAATGTTTGTAAAGCAATGTGTATTAAAATGTTTAAAGAAATTAAAGTGTTTTTATAGCCAGTATTTCCAATTGATAATTATGAAATGATCTCTTAGAAATATTTTGGATTCATATTGCAGAAAAATAATTAGACCAAATTTATACTTTTAAAAAAGGGAATTCATTTTGAAGGTGCAGAGATTCTACTGGAGGAAATTTGACACAACTTGGATTCCATGCCCACTCCTGGCCCAATCAACAGCGGTGCAGAGGGTACAGTCACATGGGTAAGCTTGGTTCCCAGGCACCCTTCCTCCTGAGATTTTTTGGTATGAGAGATATAGGTCTCAAGGAAATTGATTGTTGTGAAGTTGGAAATTATGTCAAAAATTGCCTTTGATAGAAATAAAAGCAACATCTTTGTTTTAATCAAGGTTTTTCAGGGTTCTTCAGAGAAACAAAACCAATAGGATATACATACACATACACGCAGGAATTGGCTTATGCAAACATGGGCATTGGCAAATCAGAATTCCTTAAAGAAGATTATAAATTGGAAACTTCAAAAGAGCTGATTTTGTAATCTGGCACATCTGAACTCTGTAGGGCAGGTTGCAAACTGGAAACTCATATGAAGGTGAAGTTTTATTTCTAAAGAGAAGATTGCTGTGTGAAGAAGAGGCAGAAATTCTTCTTTTTGACATTTGAAATCTTTTGACATTTGAAATCTTTTGACATTTCTGGTTTTAAGCTCTCCAACTAATTGGATGAAGAGACTCCCTCTTTGTTGAAGGCAATCTTCTTTGTTGATTGTAGATGCAATCAAGCAAAGGATGATGTAAATGCATCTATGAAATGCCCTCACAGTAATAATCGAGTCATTGCTTATCTGACCAAACAATTGGACATTGTAACCTAGTTGAACTGACACATGACATTAACCATCACAGTCTTTAAGAAAACTAAAGATAAATTCCATTGTTTTAACACTTAAGAATTTATAAACCTTTGAAAGTGAAAAATGAAAATAACTCTTTTATAATTCATTATGCTTATAAAATAAACCTTTAAGTAGTACTTGGCATACGATTGTCAACTTGTACTATATTTTTTACTTTCCTCCACTGACTTCATTCATCTTTTGACCTATCATTTCAGGAGTATTTTGTTCAATAGAGGTGAGGTAATCAGGAAAATATCCATGTGACCTTGGCTTCTTTCTTTTTAGGTTTCTCTGAAAGTATTCTCTAATTCTAAATAGGTTAGATCAGACAGAACATTTTTATATCCTAAACAGTAAATGAGGGCTTACTCATCATTCAAGTCAAATAATGGGACTGAAAGTACATAATGTATTGCTAATATTTCTACCACCCTTATGAGAACATATAACCATGTTCAAAGAGAAAGGTCGACCTCAAATATTGCCATGTGAGGACTGTCTTTAATGGAAGAGAGATAGCAAACCATCTGTAGTTGTTTCTTCCATCTAAAAAAAATTTTGCATTATCACACCAGGAAACCCAACTAAACAATACTTGAACATTCATTCCCTTTTCTGATACATATTTCTTTTCTATATTTCTGAATATTATAAGTAGAAAATCCAATTTATAGTTTGTTTTGATATATTTTTCTAAGAATTCACAAACTTAACAAAGTCATATAATTATATCATGAAAAACCTAAGGTAGAGGGAACTGAGAAATCTCTGAAAGCATTATCCTTACCCATTTTGCAGCATTTCAATATTCTGTATTTTTGGGGGGCAGGGGATGAAAAGCTTCTTCTCTCAGATTGATATCTGGTACAAATACTATCTGAGTTATGCTCATTTCCTTGAAGTTTGTTGCTTCCTATCTGACTCCCATTTTCCCTGGGGAAAACAAAAATGTTATTTTTTTAAAGTGCATTCTATCTGAGGATGAGCATGGGGAGAAGGAGCTAACCCACTGTTCTTTTCAAGTCCTAGAAACATGCCCTGGGAGCAAGCAGTGAAAAGAAGCAGAACAAGTAAAATCTCTGCAGAAAAACAGAATGCAAAGCAATGAACCTCTACTAGGCCTTCTTCAGAGCTTTAAGAGTTTTTCCAGAGTTAAACCATGAGATATTTTGAAAAGTTTATTTCAAACAAAGTATGCAAACTTTGTCTCATGATAAATATGTCTATCACATTTCCCAAGCCCCACTACAAATAACCAGAAATATATCTTTAAAATATACCTCAAAATTCATTAATTACAAGTCATTATTAAGGACCCTTTACTTTTAAGGTAATAGGCTGTGTGCCATTGGTAATCAAATACAAAGAAAATGTAGTCAAGAAACCCCTTAATAAGAGAAAATGACATATTTACAGATAAGTTGCTTAAGTGAATATAGTTTCACACCCTACCCCACCCCCCAAAAAAAACAGTAAATTGTAATCCTGAAGAATATTTGCCTTTGCTTACCATCTTGAATTTTTTTCAGGGCCAAATCAAGCTTTCTATTAACTTGTATCCTTGATTTTTATCTTTAGTATTTCTTAATGAGTCCATGTTGATTAAAGCACTGTCCTTAACCCTGCGATATATTATACAATGTATTTCTCTCCAGGAAGGAGATTAAAATTTAATTCAGATGCAAGATACAAATAAAGGCAAATCAATTACATGCTCAAACTTTTTAAGTGCAGCAGTCTGGGCCATTCTGCTTTATGAATGGACCTATACTTTATTGCATGTAAGTTCTCTTTGTTTCGGACCTCAATTCTCAGAGGAGGCTACAAGACAGATCCATTGGTATGGCAAATTTCCCACAGCAAGACTGCTATTATAATTCAATCATAGGACCAATGCATGAGAATCAAACAAAGCTTGAAATATCAAAATGTGTTAGGAGCATAAGCCATAGGCTGCAACATCTGTTGCTATTTTTCAGGGGTAGGTTTTTGGTTATTGCTGACATTGTTTTTCAAAAAGTGTTTTTTGCACAAATGTATTGCCTTCCATATGGATGTGGATGGATTTCAGCCCTTTCTCCTTTAACTCTGGAGTGCTGGGGTCTCCATACTCTTTAGCAGTGCCTCTCAAACTTGCCCAATAGGAAGAACCACCCAGGGGACCTTGCTAAAAGGAATATGCCTAGGCTTCAATCCAAAGCTAGTAACAGGGCCAACTTCTCCATTAGGCACAGTAGGTACAGACTTTGAGGGATCTATGCAAATGTTTTCATTTCTTTTAATATCAGAAGAGAACAAATGAATGTAATCTAGCTTGGATTGTTGGATCGTATTTGTCTTTACGGATCTTGTGTGTGTGTGGATAAAGGGGTCCACTGAAAGTAACATGCCTGGGGCCCAGAAAGTCAAATGTGGCCCGGCCTAGTGACCAGAAAACACAAGACAGGGGCCTGGGAAGCTGTATTTTAATGAGTACACCCAAGTGAGCTTTTGAAACACTGCTCTTGAGCAGTATTTTAAAGCTATTTTGCCACTGTATCAGTCAAGGTTCAATCAGGGATATAGAATCATTGTGAGTATAAAGGAATAAGGGATTTATTAGAGGAGATAGACATCACACAATTGAGTGAGGACTGGTGAAATCAGGTCCAGAAAGGGGATTTGGAGGAACTGAGAATAGTCGCAGCCAGCTTTCCTGGAGTATGGGTGTAGATGGAAGAGTGGGAGCTTGCCAGGGAATCGGGTAAGGCAAGCTGGTTCAGCTGAGGAGGTAGGACAGCCAAGGTGAGCTGAGAAGAAGTCTTAGGGAGGCCGTTGCCTTTACATCTGCAGGGGTGGTGGGGCTAGTGGGGAAGATATTTAGATGGCAGCCTGACAAGAGGACAGATGGACACTGAGCATGGAACAGGAAGACAAGCTTGAATGCACAGGCACCTCTCCATCTGACTGTCACCATAGCTAATTGGATGAAGTCTGCTCCTACACTTCAGCTTTTTGAATCTCCCACAGATTTCTCATTCTGCCAACAGTAACCTGGGGGCATCCAGGAAAAGGGATTCTGGAGAATGTAGTTCCAGCTTAGCCATGCTGACACAGTACAAACCACTGTGCTCTCTGACACACAGGTGATGCTGTTCACCTGTTAACACAGTCCATGGGCTGAGCCAGGATTGTGTGATTCTTCATGACTCCATTCATTTCTCTCCCACCAGATCACTTACTAGCCCTGTGATATGGGGCAGGTTATATAACCTTCTTGAGCCACATATCCCTCTTAAGAAAGTAGAGATAAAAATACCAACTGAAAACTTTATTGAGAGAATGAATGAAATAGAAACGGTCAGAGGTTTTAGTCAATCTCAGGCACAAGTGCTAAATAAATGTTAGTTACTATTATTATTGTTATTATTAATAAAATAGATCATAATTCAAAAGCGTGACTTTCATATAACTATGGAAAGAGTTCTAAATCTATATCAAATTACGGTGTTATCAGCAGGTTTAAGAATTTAATAGCGAAAGAGGAGAATTAGATTACATACAAAGGAACAGTCATTAGCTGATTGATAACAGTGACTTTGAAAGTCTGTAGACTACAAGGGAATAATATGTTCAATGTGCTGAGGGAAAATAAATGTTAACCTAGAACACTATACCCACAAAATTATCTTTCAAAAATCAGGACAAAGTACATTTTCACAGATAAGACATTTACCACCAAAAACCTTTCCTTGTGGAAATTCTGAAGAATGTGTTTCAGATGGAAAAAATAATCCCAGATAACAGGACAGGAATGCAAGAAGGAATAGTAAGTAAAGATGTAAAATGTGACTAAATCTATATAAACACTAACTGTATTAAAAACAATATTAATATTATTAATAATTGATTCTTTGTGATACACTTTACTGCTAAACAAGACTCACCAGGGTTTCTGTGTCTTTTTTTGAGAGTGTTTTCTGTTGAAAGCATACAATGAAAAAAAAAGAGCTTTGGTTTATTTGGAGACTCCCCCCATTTCATGGTTGGGATAAGATTCCCAAATCAATGCCTAAATTTGATGCTATGGCAGCATATTCTGTTTTTAATAAAAGTCAAAATAATAATACCTGGCCTAGTGCAAGGCTAGTATCTAAATCAATAAAAGATTCTGCAATACCATTACAGTTTGTCAGGGAGTTGGCTTTTAGCACCTAAGCAAAATTGACTATAGCAGAGACTGCTAGGTAGCCTTGCTTATTGATAAAGAGAGAATCCCTTGTTTTTAACTGGACATGTGCCACCCAGAATAAAGAATACATTTTCCATTCACCCTGGTGGCTAATTGTAGCTCTGAGACTAAGTTCTGACCAATGCTGTATATTAAAACATGATGGGTATAATTTAAGCTGTGTCCACTAGAGGACAGGATGTGCTGTCAACTGCCCCACACACCTTTTCCAAGGCTAGACTGTGAATGTGGAGGTGAGTCGCCTTTGATCCTGTGGTGGTTTGGAGCTGTATGGACCCCAGAAAAAAACATGTTCTTATATTTAATCCATTCCTGTGGGTACAAACCCATGGTAAGTAAGATCTTTTGATGAGGTTACTTCAGTTGAGCTGTGTCCCAATCAGTCTGGGTCTTAAATCCTATTTCCGGAGTCCTTTATAAGAGAATCTAATTCAGACAGAGAGAGAGAAAGAAGGTGACAGGAAGCAAGAAGCTGAAATGAAACCTAGAAGAGGAGGAAGAGATTAGAGATGCTGCCATGTACCTTTTCATTTGACAGAGATACCAAGGATCACCAGCAGCCAGCCCCAGAATACCACTGACTTTGGGAAGAAAGCATTGCCTTGATAATGCCTTGATTTGGACATTTTCCTGGCCTCAAAACCATAAGCGAATAAATTCCTATTGTGTAAGCTGAATCATTTCATGCTTTTTGCTTGAGCAGCCTAGGAAACTAAAATATCCACTTCAATCAGAATGGGTCTTAATCTATTACTGAAGTCCTTTATAAGCAGAATGAAATTTGGACAGAGAGTGAAAGCCACAGAGGGGGCAGCCAGAAGCTGAATATCATCAGAACCTAGAAGAGAAGGGAGATACCAGGAGTAACACCATGTGCCTGGCCATGTGACAAGTCAAGGACCAAGGATGGCAGCCAGCCCCAGAATGCCAGTCTTTGAGGAGAAAGCATCTGCTTGATAATGCCTTGATTTGGACTCTCCTTCAGCTCAAAACCATGAGTTAATAAATTTCCATTGTTTAATCTGACCCATATCGTGGTATTTTCTTGAGAAGCCAAGGAAACCAAAACAGATCCTGAGGAGGAGGAGCAAAGAAACAAGAATGGAAATAGGGAAAGAAACAAGGCAAACAGTGCCTGGGCCTCTGACACTGCAGAGCATCTCCCCAGCCTGGCTTTTACTCTTGTTTAAGCCATGATTGGCATTGACAGTTTGATTATATTATGTCTCTTGATTATATTATGGGTCTACTTGGGTTTATCTTCTTTGGACTTCATTAAGCATTCCGGATATGTATATTCATGTCTTTCACTACATGTGGGTGGATTTCAATTATTATTTCATGGCCCTAAGAATTTCCCCATTTCCATGGGTATGAATGACCCCTTTGCCCTAGGTAAGAGTGTTTCCTCATTGTCTCAGACAGTACATTATATCCCACAAACAACAACACTTTGCTTCAGGCAGATGCAATTTGACTATTCTCATACAGCATTCTGCCACCAGACAGACTGGCACAGACATACATACACTCTAGTATGTGCACAAGGATTACTTTGCTCCCTCCAGAACTGGGATCAGGGACCATCACTGGGAGCATGGACTGGCACCTTATATGGTGTGAGGAGTGGAGATTGACACTGTGAAGTATACGGAGAAAGGTGAAAAGTGGGAGATTCTTTAAAATATGGTGGTTCACAAGGCATAAATAAAGCATTGTGTTCCTTTTAAACAGTCTAGTTTAAGAGGTTAAACATATAGAAAATACAAAAAAGAAAATTATCCATAATATTATCTAGATGGCTACCATTAACATTTTGATATATTTCTATTCTATTGTATATAAGTAAAAAATAAATGTAAGCTTGCATATCCCCATATTTACAACTTTGTTTGGATAGTAAGTTTACATTGTATTCATACTATGATAGATTGAGCACTATCTTATATTTTAAATATGCTTTTTGTGTGTTTTTAAACTTTATTTCAACTTCAAAAAATAAAATAACAGGTAAAAGGCAGATTAACAAATTATTAAAATATGCTTTTTAATAGCTGTGTTCTATTTCATTGCATAGGATTTTTGTAATCTTTCTTCAGTTTGGAGGCATTCAGGAAGCAATTACCTCTTCAAATACTATTAATAGGAAGCACGATGAAGACATCAGGTGAGATACAATTTATTTACTCATTCTTTTCATCATTTTCAGAAGTATAAGGCAGCTGGCATGTGATATTTTGACACTATTGTTGAAAATAAAGTATGCCAGTATTTTAGTTTCTTAGCTGCTAAAAAAGATTGGCTTAACCACAGGAATTTATTGCTCATGGTTTCAGAGGCTAGAAGGCTTGCTTCCTACCACAATATTTTTCAGCTGGCAGATAATCTTTGGGGTTCTTTGGCTTTTTCATCACATGGCAATGCTCATGGCAAAATCTTCTACTTCTAACTTCTGGCTACTCACCATGGCTTCTCTTTCTGTAGTCTTCTCTATAAGGCCACCATTAATAGAATTAAGACCCATCCTGATTCAGTTGAGCCACATCTTAACTGAGGTAACCTCATCAAATGGTCCTATATAGAATAAATTCATACCCACAAGAATTGATTAAGATTAAGAACATGTTTTTCTGGAGCACATAACTCCAAGGCACCATAACCATGTATACTTCTTCCCTTGGAAACAAGATATAGAAATGATTCCAAACACCAGTGATTATACAGAACATCTAGGGTCTTGAGTTATGATGATAACAAAAACATGTAGACTGTTCTAAAGGAGCAGGGACAGACAGTTATGGAAACACATCATTACAAATAAGGAAATGCAACGAGGGGTAAATAAGATGCACTGGGAAGGCGCTTTTTAATTCTTACTAAAAATATGCATGCAAACACATAAGTATCACCCTCGCAAATATAAGCAGCACTGAAAATGTTTGAGATTTGTGAAAATGTGCACCTTTTTGTTTGTTTTTCTTCTTGCATTTCCTTATGCTTTTCTGGGTTACAGGAAACCTGAAATATTTATGTATTTAAATTATGTTTTCAGTCTTTAGTTTCTATTATGTGAAACAGATTTGGGAAAAGTACTTTAATGTCAATTAGAAACATTAGATCCTTTGGACCATCTCATAATATATTTGAACTGCATATTTGTGACACCTGCCTAATAACACCAATTTTTATCCAATTTTCTAAATGTTAAAAAAGCAATATACAATTGCCTTTCTGGTTCTGACAACAGTTTATACATTTGAAAGATAAATATTTGTAAATGTGAGGTTCAAATTTAACACTGAGATTTATCTTTTTATACAGGCCAAGGAGAAAAAATTTAAGGTATTTCAATAGGTCAGTGATACAACAAATACATATTTTATCACAATTTGTTTATACCATAAAATTTCTGGTTGCAATGTATACTTTACAATGCATAGAACATATCAATTTCTTAAGTATATAAAGTTCTGGCATTTTAATTCTACATAATCTACCTTTTTTTGAGTATTGACAAGGTGATTAGTCTTGGGATAGTGTTCTCCAGCATGCTTAAAGTCGTTACTAAAATCTTCCCATCATTCTGTCCATTCTAAAAAAAAAAATGAAGTTTTAATGAGTAAGGTGTTCTATAGTATCAGAAATCATAATTGTATAAGTTTTATAACTTTTCAAAGAAAAAACTTCAATGTCAATTCTCTCTGTAAGCTTTCCTTGACTGAGGCCATATGATTAATTGTACATGTGGCACTAAAGACGAAATACTTATATCAAGTAACTATTTACTCATTAAACAAAATGACTTTTACTGTTAAAGTAGCTTTCTGGATAGCACGGTCATCATGTTTGGATAGTCATAGTTTGTGATCCAGTAGGTCATTTCAGGTTTCAATAAAGGGAAGGAGTAGGAGAGGAGACAGGATCCAAACTAGATCTTTCAGAACACAAAGTTTCATTGTACTGCTGGATGAAAAGGAAGTAAAAAAGTTTCCAAGGAGGCAACAACAACAATAAGAAACACAGTAAAGGGGGTTGAAACTGGAATTAGAGCCTATAAGCACCCTCAAGGAGTGGGTTGTTCTCACGCCAAATGGTATCCCTGCAGGAGTCAGGTGACTGGGCCATGAGTTGTGGCAAGATGGACGTTCTTAGATCTTTAATTAAGTACAGGGACTTAGAAAGAGGACAAATAGTTCCTAGTTTATAGCTCCCCAAATTCCTGGCCGTAGGAAATGCAAATCTTCTTTGGAAAATCACTGGTTAAAGTCCATAAAATACAACCCTATAATCAAATACACAAGAAAACAAACCAGCATGGATGAGAGTTAGCAGGAAAAAATATTAGTTTTAGAGCCCCAAGGACTTCAGATACTATAATTATCATATATAGCATATGAAATAACCTTCTATGAAATGCTTAGATAAAACATGAAATCATTAAAAGGAAAAAATGATTAGCAACTATTGAAAATGATCAAGATGTTTTGTAAGAATCAAAACAAATTTTAATAAACTAAAAGAGAATTATTGGAATAATTTTTGTTTTACCCTGCAATGTATGTGTTGCAATACACCAGACAAAACTGAGGAGAGAATTGATGAACTAGAAAATAGATCTGAAAAAAGTTGTTCAGTGTATGGCAAAAAAAGAAGTAAGAGGATTTTTTTTTAAACCATGATTAAGATATTTTAAGAACAGAAGTCATAGCATATATCAAATTCAAATCCAGAAGGACAGAATAAATTAAATAAAAGAAAGGAAATCAGGACATGACCACTCACTTTTTTAAAAAAATTTCAACTGAACAATAAAGTAAAAAGTAATATTGCAGGGAAATTTCATAAAAGAACAAAATGGTGAAAAATGAAAGATCTTAAAAGATGCTAGAGAGAAAAGACCAATCTCCTCAAAAAATGTCAATTAGACTGACAGTTGTTTGCTAACAGTAATAATGAATGTTATACACATTAGAATAATATCTTCAAAGTGCTAAGAGAAAATAAGTATAAACTGAGTGTGGTATAGTTAGCCAAATTAATTTTTATTCATTATTGTTTTAGTTACTTGGAGTTCAGTTTCAAGAGCTGGGAGAATCATTCTCCACATTTCATAGCATATTTTTATTTTTGGTCCATGCAAATCTCCTTTCTTTTTGTTTATTTGTTTATTTTTATTTTTTTATCCTGATTTCCTACTTTATTCCACCCCCTATCATTGACAATAGTCTGTTGTAGTTAATGCATATCCTGTATTTAAATATGTTTTGGTAAATTGCTAACTTTTGGCAAGGATGTGAATCATGGGCAGCTAATATGCTAAAGGAATATATTGGAAATCAATTTGGCACAGTCTTGTAAGATGAAATATTCACATCCTAAATGATCCAGATTTTCTATTTCTGATCTGCATTGACTTCCTGCTCTCAAAAAAACCAAACAAACAAAAAAACAACCAACCAAACAACAACAACAAAAAACCTCTTATACATGACCACTAGGAGACAAGAATGTTCATAACAGCAATATCAATGATAAAAAACTGGAAGCAACTCAAATGCCCATTTTCAGAGTAATGAATATTATACACAGGGAAAATAAGGGAACAAGAACTACACAAAACAATGGGGATGAATCTCAGGAACAATTTTGAGTGGAAAAAAACAAGTCAAAGTTAACAATCATTGTAATTCCATTTTGAAAGAACATACAAACAAACAAAATAAAAAGTACACGTTGCCTAGAGATACATATTATATCTGAAAAAAATAATGAAAACATGGCAAGTGATGATAAAAATAAAACTCCAGATAATGACTCCCTTGCTGGGAGTAGGCAGTGGAGGGGATAGAAAGACACAGATAGATGCAAGTGGACTGAATTGCTCTGTATCTTAATTTGGATGATGAGCTCAAGGTGACGGGGTTATTTTGTTATTAAACTTCAAAAGTTACGTATGTGACATTATTGTATGTATCAAATATTACCTAATAACATTTTTAAGACTGAATTTAAAAAATCAATTTACAGCTTTTAAGAACTTTATTTATAGAATCAGTCCTTAAACTTTATTAATTACAGGGTCCATAGATGTTTGATTCTTTATTAAAGAGGATTTAATTTTCTCTTGTTCACCTTCATTAAAGTTAATAGATATTTTACAAAGTTGTAAATTATTTGTGAAAAGGTTGGCTATTGACAGATTGGTACTTGGATAAGTTTGTTTTACTCCACCCTGCTTTACTGACTCTTGATTGTGTGTATTATAAAGTAACCCACAGACAACTAAATTGTTTTAAATGATTTTAGGTTAATTTATGTCTCTGCATTTCTGCTTAGAATATTTATCACATAGTATGGTAGTTTGATATTGTTTATGAATTCCAGAAATAGATATTGGATTATGTTTGTAAATTGGTCTGTCCCTCAGGGCATATTAGATTATATTGGATTCAGAGGTTTCAATTTTACTTGATTAAATAATGATAGAGGCTTTGATTGGACCATGTCAGTAGGTCGTGAGTCTCTGCCACCTTGATGGGTGGGGACTCATAGAGAAAACTACATGGCAGAGCAGAGGAGTTAGTTGGAGTTTTGATGCTGGAGGTTTAATGGTGGAGCCTGGGAAATAAGCACACAGAGGAGCAGAGAGAAGGCTCAATTAGGCACAGCACAGGCCCCGGGAAGAGAGATGGGCTGTTTGCCTGAAAATCTACAGCTGGCCTTGTAGAGAAAGCAGAGCAGCTGAACCTGGAGAGAAATGAGCCCCAGGAAAAGAGGAACCCAGGAAGCCTGAAATCTTGGCAGATGCTGGCAGCCATCTTGCTCCAACACATGTCAACAGACTTTGGTGAGGGAAGTAACTTATGATTTATGGCCTGGTAACTGTAAGCTTCTACCCCAAATAAATACCCTTTATAAAAACTAACCAATTGCTGATATTTTGTATCAGCACCCTTTTCGCTGACTAATACACATAGTTAATTGGAATTTTATTTTGCATGACTCATCTTGATGAATACTGACTCAACAGTTCATTGCCTCCAAAAATATATGGTATCTTGAATGTCATGATTATGATTCAGCTTGTCCAAGTACCACGGAGGAATTTATAATGCACTGTCTTTTACTTTTTGATTAAATCATCTGGGATGAAGTAAATGTATCAGACTTCCACAATATTACCTTATCTAACTCCAATTTCACAAGGAAATATTTGCTGAGTATCTACTAGTATGTGCTAATGTAGAGCTGGGCTCTGCAGCAGACACATATAAGTGAATAAATCAGAGTGCCCTGTATCCAGGACTATCGAAGGAAACAGGTGAGAAATAAGCAGCACTATCTCAAGACAAAGATACCACTAATAGATGTTCTAATAAGGGCAATGTGAATAAAACAGAGAGGGTAATTCTAACTTGGTTGAGGTCCTGGTAAGGTAGGGAATGAAGGAGCTTGAGAGTTGAGCTAAATTTGAAATATGTGTAAGATATCACAGTTGGATTAAGAAGACAAAGAATGGCCTTCGAGGATCAAGCTGTGGCTTGTGCAAAGGATGGGAGGGTGTATGATGCTTAGAAGTGATGAGAAGACTGTTGTTCTCAGAATATAATGAAGCATGGAAGGCAATTTTTCAAATTAAAGGCTTCTATCCTATTTCATTGCCTCTTACCTCATCTCTCTATAATCTCTCATGCATATCATTACCAGAATTCTCTTTTAAAAACACTGTTCAATTATGTCACTTCCTACCTTAAAAATTTAAAAAAATATTTACTGGTTTTTCCCTCCAGATGGTAAAATTATTTTGGGGACTTGTATTAGTCAGCCAAAAGGATGCTGATGCAAAATACCAGAAATATGTTGACTTTTATAAAGGGTATTTATTTGGGGCAGAAGCTTATAGTTACCAGGTGATAAAGCATAAGTTACTTCCCTCATCCAAGTTTGTTGCCACGTATTGGAGCAAGATGGCTCCAGCTCAAAACTCCCATCTCCCTTTTCTGCAGTGAGGTTTCTCTGTGAGTCCCCACCACCCAAGGGGGCGGGGATTCAATGTCCTACTGACATGGCTCAATCAAAGCCCCAATCATGATTTAATCAAGTAAAAGTGAAACCTCTGAATCCAATATAATCTAATATGTCCAGAGGAGCAGACCAGTTTACAAACACAATCCAAATCTATTTTTCGAATTCATAAACATAATGCCAAGCTGCTACAGGACTCAAACTCAAGGATCTCCTCTATATGATAAAATAGTTGTTTTGAACAATAAATCCTAATATTCTATGGTTAACTTATTTCATCAAATAAAAGTTATCTACTATCCCCCTTCTTCTTTGACTTGCATGCTGGTTTATTCTAATTTTAAATGTCTACCTCCACCACCACTATATCCCACCCTTGCTACCTATTCAAGACACAGATCAAGTCCTACTTTCCCCAAAACGTTCTGCAAATCTTGAGAATTGATTTTCTCTACAATAGAGAAAGTATAGTACTAAATCATTAGCAACTTCAATAATAGTGAATATGGAAGGGGAAAAATAATTAATAAAACTAAGAGAATAATCATCAGTGCTGAAGAACTAAGTTGCTAAATCAAAAGTGTCCATTGGTTTCTCATTAAAATGTATAAAAAATTTTTCTCCTGTATGCATCTTCTTGAGATTTCTAAACAGAACAGATGAAAAGAATATCCTAAAATTTTCTAGACATAAAAGTCACTGAAAAAGGACCAAGAATTTTCATTAACCTTTGTTACTAGTAGGCTATAGAACAATACCTCAAACTTCTATGTGAAAATAATTTTCAACCTAGGATTCTATACCCAGAAAATTGTCAAACAAGTGTGAAATATAAATGTTTTCAGACATGGAAGAACAAGGAAAGCTTACACTGTATGGAATCTTTTTAGTGAGATTATATGAGGATATACTTTGGAACAAGGAATTAAATCAAGGAAGTCATGGAACCCAGCAACAGGGGCAATAACCAAAATGTCCAGGGAAGGGAAACTGCTGTGGGACATCTGCATGACAAACATCCAGGAGGGAGGATTCTGTTGGAAAAAAGCTTGAAAACAAAAGATAAATAAGGGAAGAAAATAAAGAGAATCATAGGCTTTTAAAAACACATAAAACAACAACAGACCAACTAGATAGTCATTGCTTTAATCAATTGATGAAGTGTAAGAAAATACATTGTCCTTCATTGGGGGAACTTTCATTTTCAAGTGGTCCAGGGACTGTGACCTTAGGACCAAGAAAAATAAATGTAATCTCAGCACATTATTTGTGCCATAATTGTATCATATTAATAACCTGTTATGTTTACAACTTTTAGAGTCAACCAACTCTAAAGCGATGACAAGGCTGCAGAACAGAAGGTGGGTATAAATATCTTGATTATGTAAATGGAATGGTGTGGCTGGCAGAATTTATGAAGTATAAAGCAGGGAGGAAAGATACAAGAATGGGTAAGGTGTATAATATCCATATTTTACAATGTGAGGTGTCAAGATATGCTATTAAATGCTGAGAGAAAAGGCATAGATGTTTCATCACATGGTTTAAATATACAAAATAAAGCACTGTAAATATAAAATAATAATGTAAGTACTAAATATTCAAAGAAGGAGAGCAGGAAGAGGAGGTATTATACACAAAAAACAACCTCACCTTTCATATAGGAGAATTAATGCATCTTGTCTAAAGTTGATAATCAAGAAGTAGAAGAAAAACATATTACTTGAAGTTATGGAGGCAAATACCAGAAGAAAATAAAACAGAAGCAGTTAAAAGATGACCCTTGGAGGAGTAGGATTTGGGGTGTAAAAATATGGCTTTTCATTCTAAGTTCTTTATTATTTGATTTGCTACTATGTGAATGAACAATAATAAAAAATAACTAATTTGTTAAAGGCAATATTTCATGTTACTTAAATGTAAGTTTTTATAAAAATACCGTTACATGAATGATCTAAGTTGAACTATTTCCAAGTATTCAAGATAGCGCATAACACCAAAGTACATGTTTATTTCATTTACTACCTAGAATGTTTCAGTCGGAAAGAGAAAATATTCTCCGGATGGTCATTTGAGAGTCAGTGTTGTACAAAATTATGAGGGGGAGTGGACATCTTGAACAGAAGGACAGGTCAAAGATTGTGTTCACTTTGATTGCTACTGGGTTCAATCTTCCTAGTAAGTCTTCATTACAAGGCTAAAAGTTCTCTGAATTGGCAGAAATAACTAGAGGAAAATGCATATACAAAAACACACATGGCAAAACCAGTATCAAATTTTTTTGATTAGATATATATTTGCTCTCTGTTCATTTGGATAATTGAAATTTCACTTACTTACAGATAATTTATTCTTGGAATAAGGAGGGATAAGAATTTCATTTTTAATCTCTGTAATACTGAAATAGAATGACTATGGAGTGATATACTCACTGAAAATAAATTGACTCCATTCATGTGTAAACTGCAATTTTCCACTTTAGATCTTAGTTAAATTTAATTCTTAAATCACATTACTTTCAGCACTTCATTATATACATGTGGAGTGTTTTACAAAAAAATGTTTTATGATTGCTCCCCAATTCCACTTAACATCACTTCTTCCCAGAATTTATAACATTGATACAAAGATAATGGTCGCCAGGATTTCATAAGGGAGGGGGAGGGATGAATGGGTAGAACACAGGGCATATTTGGGACTGTGAAATTCTTCTGTATAACACTGCAATGACGGACATTATTCATTTGTCAAGACCTATGGAACTGTACAGTACAAAGTATAAATCATAATGCTAACTATAGATTTTGGTTAGTAGCAATACTTCAATATTGGTTCATCAACTGTAACAAATGTACCACACTAATCTAAGATGTCAATAAAAGGGGAAATTATGTGTGTGGGTATAGAGGGAATTCCCTATACTTTTGGTTTAATTTTTCTGTAAATGTAAATTTAAAACTTCTCTAAAAGTAAAGATTTTAAAAAAGATCACTTCCTCCTACCTCCTTCTCCATTTCTTCTCAAAACTCCCAGATCCTCCGACTCATAAGACTTCAGAATTTATCAATTAATTGTCCTTATTGGTGCTGTACTGGCCTCCTGGTCTTGCTCTCTTATTCACTGATGACTTTAACCCTCAGCTAATTGTATCCTCTTTCTCCATTTTCCATTTCATTATCTGTGGTGGTCAGACTCTTAGGCAGTCCCCATGGTCCTCTCCTGCTGGTATTCACACCCAGCCCTCCTCTCCTAGTAGGACCTGTGACTAGACCAATTCTGTGATAACGTTACATGGGATGGCGACCTCCATTTGTTGAGGACACTATCTGCCTTGAGGACTCCGATGAAGCAAATGGTCAGTGTGAAGAAGGCCACATGGCAGGGACTGGAGGACAGTCTTTAGTATGTAAGGGTAGGCCCACAGCCAACAGCCAGCAAGAAACTGAAACCCTCAGTTCTACCACCACATGGAACTGAATTCTGCCACCAGCCACATGATCTTGGAAGCAGCTCCTTTCCTAACAGAGCCTTGAGTGAGACCTTAGTCCTAGGTCACACTGTGATTACAGCCTTACGAGGACCGAAGCTGAAGACTTCACTAAACCATGCCTGGATTCCTGAGCCACAAAAACTGTGGGATAGTAAATGTACTTTGTTTTCATCCATTGCTTGTGGTAATGTTGTTTAGCAGCAACAGAAAATTAGCACAGCATTCTTTGTGATTTTGATATATATACAATGTCCAATAATGTGTCCTGTTTCTTGGCCTCTCAAGTCCAATAACATTTTCCTTCAATTCACCACAAATATCCTCTCCAATATCAATATCAATAATTATACCACCAACACAATCTCCATTTCAAGTATCTCACTTTCAGCACTTCTTCAACCCTAAGATTTCCATTTGTCACATCCTATCATGTCTATCTTGTCTTTTTACTTAGATTCCAGAGTCCTTATGATAGGAGCTCCATTAAAACCAATTTCGGCCTCATTGCCCTTTCTTCTTCTATTGTATTCACCAGAACCCTTGTTGAAATCAATTAGCCGTTTTCACCTTGCATTTACCAGAAGAGTTAAATTTTGCTCCATAAACTCAAACAACAGGAATGACTATGTTGCTTTAAATTTATTAATGCAATTCCTAAATGGGCTTAGAATACAGCTTATCAATACTTTCCTAGCATGTTTTTTCCTACTTTCCTAAAGGATTATTTCACATTTACTAGTCCCTTCTCAAACCTGCTTAAAAAGCTAAATAGCTAATTTGCCACAAATTTTATAGACAAAAGGAATCAACTGCATGTGAATCTCTAATTTATCAGTAGATATAATCACTTACCAATAGCTAAACCCATTTTCTTGGTCTTCTTAGATGTTTTAATATTGAAATGGCCATATTAAAGTTGAACCACTGTCCTTGTGCTCTAGATTGCATGACCTCTTGTCTTTCCAGAATTAACCCTGCAATTTTGAGTGCTTTCTCCTGAGCTGTTAATATTTATTTAAACTGCATTATTCTTATCAACAGACAATATGAGCAATAATCCCTTGTCACAAAAAAACAAAACGAGTAAAACAGAAAAAAAAATAATCCTTCCTTGACTTCATATCCCCCTGTACTACCTCCCAGTCTTTATTTCCCTTCTTTAAAAATTGATTATTGTCATTGTCACCACTGTGTTCCCTTACATTCTATTTTCAAACCACCTCAATTAATCCCCTCTCACCATCATTTCCATGAAATTGCTTTTATTGAGGTTACTGGTTACCTCCATGTTGTCAAATTCCATGATAACTTCTCAGTTCCAGGCTGGATTGACCTAGTATCAGCTTTCATGATAAATACAAATTCCCATCTAAAATCTTTTCTTTTTTTGATTCCATTACATTACCCTCTTTGGCTAGTCTTCTTACCTTCCTCAGTGCTCTTTCTCAGCCTCATTCACTGGCTGCTCTTCCTCTGCTCAGCCTCCAAATGGCATTGTTTACTGCCTCTGTGATGGTTAGGCTAATGGTCAACTCAGCCTGGTAATGGTGCCCAGTTGTTTGGTCAAGAAACACTAATTATCATTATAATTATATAATTATAATGATAATTATAATACAAGGGCATTTCATGGACTTTAATCATCAGTGAGTTGATTGCATAGATGGCCTTTTATATCTACAATCAACTAAGGAGATTGCCAAGGGTTAACGTCTCATCCAATCAGTTAAAGGCTTTTAAAGGGGAAGTGATTTCAGCATTCAAAGGGAGAATTCCCCTCTCTACTTCAGACAGCTAGCATCTCCTGGGTACTCATCAAGAAACTTCATCAGAGCCCCTGGTTTGCAGTCTGTCCTGTGGAATTTGGACTTGTGCATCCCCACAGTCATGTGAGACAATTTTATAAAACCTCATACTTTTATAGATATCTGCTGTTGGTTCTGTTTCCCCAGAGAACCCTGACAATTACAACTTCTTTCCTCCCACTAGAATGGTAGTTTTTTTGAAACAACTATTATATCATTTGTTAAAAGTGTTTTTTTGATGTTTTATCCCCAAGCTTAAATCACTGTCTCTTATGTAGTAAGCATGACATTTATTAAATGAATAAAGAATATGAGTTTATATATCAGTTTGTCTTTTTCTGAAGCAGTAACATGACCTGTGTTTGAAATCCTGGTTGTGTATTAGCTATGTGAACCTGCTAAAGACTATATCAGACGTGTGTCAGTATTAAATAAGATGGTGAATGTGAGGGTCCCAGAATTGTTCTGACCTGCCCCATGTCTGTGCTAGAATAACTTTGATTGTCTCATCTTTCAGGTTTCAACTCAATGTTATCTCCTCAGAGATACTTTCTTTAACAATTGTATCTAAAGGAAACATACTAACCCCAAGTCTCATCAGATTATTCTGTTTTATTGTCTTTATAGCACTTTCCATTAACCGATATTATTTGATTGGCATTTGTCTTTCTGCAATAGAATATAGGCTCCTTAAGAACTGAATCCCAAGTCATAAAGCAGTGCCTGGAATATAAACATATTTAATAAATATTTATTGAATAAATTAATAATAGTAGATGCTTAAAGATAATATTCTTTCACTCCCCTGATACCAGAAAATATTTATGTTGCCTACTTTGAATTTTTACCTGATATCCTACAGAGTAATAAAATCACACTGCTATGTCAATCCATTCTCCTCCTCTCTGCCTCAGAAAGCTGACTTGTATAGACATGTGTACAGGTGCCCTTACTCTCTGGTTTCTGATATGATTTGGTCAATTGACAGTACAGCAGAATATTGGAGGGAGAGAGGAGAGAGGATTCAAGATGTTTTCTTCCCAACGTCTCCCTCTATGAGGTTTCCTGGGGCAGCCTGTATTCCTTCAAGGTTGCAGCTCTTCTCAAGGCAGCCCTCTCTACCTGCTTTAGTTTATCAGCTGCTAAAACAAATACCTAATAATGGGTTGGTTAAACAATGAGAATTTATTGACTCATGATTTTGAGGCTTGGAGAAGTCTAAAGTTGAAGTGGCAGCAAGGTAATGCTTTCCCCCAAATTCTGTGGCATTCTGGGACTGGCTGCCAGTGATCCTTGGTCCTTGGCTTTTCTATCACATAGCAAGGCATATGGTGATATCTTTTTTCTTTTCTGGGTCCTATTGACTTCTAGCTTCTTCCTATGGATTTTTCTATGTCTGAATTTCATTCTGCTTTTAAAGGACTCTAGTAATCTGGATTAAAGCCCAACTTGATTGAGTTTGGCCATACCTTAACTGAGTAACATCTTCAAAGGGTCCTATTTACAATGGGTCCACACCCACTAGAATGCAGACAAAGACCAAGAACATGTCAAACTAGAGTATACAATTCAATCTACCATACTATCCAACTTTATCCTTTTGGGTTCCAGAACAACTCCTATCCTTTGTACCTTTGAGCCTAGGTCTGATAACAGCTTTGCTGTTACTAGATCCACACTATTGCCTTATTTCCTGAGTTTTCTCTACATCCTTCCCCAACATTTGTAAATTGTCCCTTTATTAAGCCTTTTTTGAATTATCCTATTTTGAGAATACCATTTATTTTTTGCTGGAACACTGATACAATCCAATGAGGAAACCCAAATTTCTGTCAAATAGTCCATCACATATTTCAGTAATAGATAGATACAATTTTCAACTTATTTTCAGCTATACACATCACTACCTCCCTGTCACTAACACAAGGAAACTGATTTATTTATACCTGGTTGGGGTGAGGGAAATTGGAAAGGATGGAAAGCATCGTGACTTATAGATGTACTCTCCATGAGTTAATAATCTTAATACAGCTCTACTTGCCCATGGAATGACTAGCATTATATCTCATTAGCCTCTGAATTACAGAGGTCTAACTCTACCTCAATGAGCAATTAAGCAATTTTCTGCCTTTTCTAAACTGATGTTTTATTCACCAATTTGAAAATTCTCCTACAGATAAACAAGTCTATATTTGGTGATGGATCCATTGTATAAGCCAAGACTAACAGGAGGTTGTAATAACAGCATTCTCTTTGTGATCCTTCCTCCTGAAGTTGCCTTGCCTTTTTCATTAGAGGTTTCATTTTTCCACCAAAAAAAGATAACAAGCAAAGAAAAATTTGGAACCGAATGATGTAAATATTTGCATTAAGAAGTATACAAGTTTTTGAAGTTGTAATACATTGTTTTCCTCTTTTAAAATTATTTTTCATAAACCAGTGTTCTATGGTCAAGGATAGTATTTATCTTAAACAACACAACACATGTGATACTAAAGATAGGAATGGAAAGTATCACTCACTCATTGCTCACTCTTCAGAATTCAAGTATATTTACATAGAACGCACACATGTACCACATGCACACACACAAATACTAGATGTTATATCTTTGAATTAAAATGACACTGTCCTTTTCAACACTGTATATTTTTCACTTCTTTATTCCTTTAAGCAATATTTTAAATAAATGCAAAATTCCCTTACCATAATACCAAAAAACCAAGTGTAATAATTCTAATGACTACTTAGATTATATGTTTGGAATATTAACAAATTAAACTGTTCTCTTGTTTTCAATTCTTATTTTCCTTGTCCACTCCTTGTGCTATAGTCGCCTATGCCATACCTTACAGAAGGTAGAATACCTTTTTTTTCATATTATAACATTTTTATGATATCTAGAACTAATCTTTCTGGGGAGAAGGGAAGGAGTAGAGAAAAGATCTTGGAAACGTGATACCAATGTTCATTAAAATGTTCCATTGTTCTAGAAAAATATTTTTACTATGAGCAGAGAAGAACAAAACAAAACAACAATAACAAAAAAGATTGACTATAGTCAGAAAAATATGTAGGGGGTTCGTGAATATAAAATCAATCTGATTTTTAAACATGGGAAAAGAAAATATTACATGAAGAGTTTCTGAAATGAAATTGTCATAACAAATTTGGAAACCATTGCTCTAAAGAAACCCCAAGTGGTCAGAGGCCAAAATTAAACATATTTCAGTCTATCTAAAATAAAATTATAATTCTAGTTTAATATGTACACCAAATAAACTAATGTATTAAAATTTCAAAGAGGGGGAAATATTTATGAAGCACTTTACAATTTCCTATTTCTAAAACATATGCCCTAGACCCCCAACTCTTGTACAATGGAGCTTTTTCAATTTTCTCATTTTATTATACCTTTGGGATTACTCAGGCATGACTGATACACTTAGATCCTATCAGGCATTCAATACAGGCTATGTGCCTTTGATTTACCTGACAAGTGACAACAAGGCCGTATTGAGTTGAGCACAGACACTATCACTAAATGAATATTTGCAGGACCTGGCTGTGGTTTTTGTCATACAAGAAGAGAACTCTCGCTCAGTATTCTGTCTGGGAAACACCCTCTACCAGATGCTTCTAAAGAAGGGTAAAATCACCCATAATGCAATTCTAAACTCATGTGGAAAAACATTTCACCTGGACATACGCATACTTTGTTTATAGTCCTATGAGGACTGGTATCTCCAAATAATACATTTTAAGGGACTTTTTCATCATAAAAGATTTTACCTTTAAAACACTAACAACAGATAAGTGATAATAAGTCACTGCTGTAGGCACTCTTAGATTTGTCAGAATGAATTGATTTTTCCCTATTTTTCACAAAAAGGGATTTTAAAAATTTAAATGTGATTTCAAACACATAAATCATCTTCCTATATTTTATTCATTTCTTCGCATCTTATGTGATCATATGGAAATATTTGATGAACAATGCCATAGAAACTAAACAAATCTTTGTGTTAACTGAGAGAATGTATATAAAAATGAGCAAATGTCTAGAAGGTAAATAAAAATACATTTCTGACCCACAACCTCTGCAACAACCAATCCAGGAAGTCAAACCACACGTAGGTAGCAATAATCTCAGAATGATTCGGAATTGGTCAAAGACTTCCAGCTTCTTTATCCTGCCCTCTCCTTTGCCTGTCTCTGAGTAAGGATCAAACAGAGAAAGTCAAACATGCTCCCCAAACCAATAACATAGATGCCCCACTTCTAGTTAAGTTGCCTCCCACTTCCTCATAGAAATAATCATTTGGAATATTGCTGAAGCCTTTTCTATTTTCACTATAAATTCTTCCACTCCCCTTACTGCCATTGAATATCTGTCAAACAAGTGATGGTGGCTGACTTCCTTGCTTTGAATATGAAAACAAGCAGCTATTTTTAGGAATGATTCTATACAAATTCTTGATTTTTACTTTAGAAATTTTGTTTTGGAGTTATTTGGATTTTGTCTCACAATTGCACAGGTGGATTTTTTACCATCTGTTCTTTGAAAGGAGAAGACTTAGTGTCCAGTCAATAATTTAGAACATAGTTCTCTCAGTAGTGTCCATTAGATCAAATTAATCAACTTTTTTCAAATGTGAAAAGACCAGGGGTTGCTTTTGCATATACTAGAGAATAGGTTTGTTGGATATTTATTTGCATATTAATCATAATAGTTTCCAATTTTGAGAAAATGTTTATGGCATTTCAGCAAAAAAAGGCCATAACATTACCGTGTTATGAAAAGGACATCTTGGAAAGAATGTCTCTTGGTTTCATATATTTATTTGTCTGTACTGTGCTTTTAGATTTGATCAATTCAATTTTATTTTTATGTGGTACCTAGCAGGAATACATATTCTTTTACTTCTCATGATTCTAACCAGTTATAGAACACAGTAAGAGGCTATTATAAGAAGTTAATATAGTTAATACAGCTACTTAGCCAATAAGTATTCTCTGTGGTTCATTTAAATGTAAATGTCATTACATTTCTTACATTTTTTCTTGCACTTCACAGTGTCCCTCCATTTTATAAACATTTCTTATCTTTACAAGGGCACTAAAGTGTATTACTGTTGGTTTCATTTTACATATGGGAAACACTTAGACTCAAAGAGTTTATATACTTTGATGGAAATATAGAGTTAGTAGGTGGTAATTTCTGAATTAGAACCCAAGTCTTCTATTTTCAAAGTTTAATTTGCATTACACCACATGGGTCTTACCTTAAGAGGTAGTACATGTGTTTCAGCTCTCTCTGGGTATAGAATATACAACTTTACTGAATCTCTGAACCTAGTTACAAACAATCCTAGCATTTACATAACATTTATTACAAGTGAATATAATATGGGATACATATTAACTACCAGTCATTATATTTGTTGATTTATAGTTATTCTCTTAAAGCATACAATAATTCTGCAAGGTAGGTGATATTATTTATATTTTTAGACAAGAATATATTGAGATCCAGAGGGATTAACTATCTTGTCTGAGATTACACAGTTGACAGAGTTAGGATTCACACTCACATCTATTTAATGGTATGCTTCTTCCAGGATCTCTCCTTCTTAGCAATAAAGCAATACCTTGTTTTTATGTAACTCCATTGTTAAATCTTAATTGGCCTCCCAAGGACCTACCAGTTTTAGTTTATTTAACCTGCCTATTTCTAAGCAGTGAAGGTTGTATGTCCATTGTCTGGAAGTGAAACACAAATAACTTGGTGAGCATAAACATTATTGAAACAATGTTTTTAAAAGAAGTGAAAGAAACATTGCCAAAGGAAGAGATTAATAATAGCTAAATCTTTCCAGAGATGATGAGAGGGTAAAGGTAAGATGGGGCTGGGGAGAGCTCTATCTTGGACCCACCTTTATTAATTGCATGAGTCTCTAAAAAAAGCAATCACTTCTTAGCAATAATCTATGTGGCTCTTGGTAGCACTCTGAATAGAAACCTACCTCTACTATGTTTCTGGTCACACCCTGCAGAGCAGACACTACTCAGTGTCACCTCCCTCATTAGCCCCTCTGTGAGTAGGACACTGGGGGAGAGGAGGGGAGGAAGACACCATTCTAGCCCCTGTTCTCTGAGGAAAAACTCATGTACTCTGGTGGCATTACCAACTTCAAAGAAGATATTCATATGTTTTTAAAGAAATACAAAATGCAGAATATTGTTTTTACAGCTTGTAAACTGTAAGAGTTTGTATCTGGAGTTATGTTGGTCTTGGGTGTAATGAAAATACTCCCAGGAGACAGTTACCAGCTCAACAGTCATTTATTTACTGTAGCCTTCTCATTCCAAAAATATAATTTTAACCTTTACACTTTTTACACTGCCATAGTACTTCAAAACTTTATTATAAAGTTTATCACACCCTATTATCATGATTGATTTGTATCATTCTCAGCCATTAGACTAACACAGTCTTGTTCTCTTTGGCAGCCATTCCATTTATCTTATTTGCTTTGATGACTTAAATACTGCTGTGCTCTCAGGCTTTGTAGGAGGTGCTACTCTGGAGAACATTCACTGAAGATCTGAATCTAGTTAGAGGCACCCCTAACATTGGCATAGCATACTGAGGAGTGGTTATTATTATCTCTGAATGTAATGAAATATCTGATAAATGCACAAATGTTATTGAAAATGACTATGTTCAATTATATGTAAGAAATAATTTCAATACTAAAGAGGTGGAGAGGAGAACAATATTGTTCTTAACTTCCTTCCAAAGATCAGGAGAATTGGTCAGTGAAATGAATATTTTATAAGCCGGAGAAGCCTTTATCTGATCCACTTTAAGTGACAATGGACTGAAAAGTTTAAATTGCTCTAGTTTCTGCCAAGGACCTTCCTGCATTCTGGATCGTGTTAGGTCACTATGTTATGGACTGATGGGAAATTATATTGTCATATTGAAAACCCAAAGTCTAAAACACCTGTAAAAACAATCTGGGCT